>KZ505862.1:365639-383620 GCA_002844005.1 Limosa lapponica baueri
ATTACTTTGGAAGGTTAATTCCCTTGAACACACTTTTTTTTTTTTTTATCATGTGTACCTTGGTCAATCTTTTTGCTTTCTGTTTACAGAAATTGTTATTCACAAAGGCTTTTATACAACCAAATATGCCTCATCAGATGGTAAGAGGAAGAAAAGCTCTATCCAGAACTCAGGGACTTGATTCTGAACTCCACAACATATGGAGGGACTGTCAAGACTGCCCAGAACTCATTAAATCAAGCCAGAAAATCACATGGACCAAGATTATAGTCTGCATTTTGATCAGAAAGCTAAACATTAAAATTCATATCTAAAACTTCCCTCATCTGAAAAACCAACCCCCTTTCTTTATCTAGCACTATTTTCTGGGGATGAGTCTTACAGTCTGATTTGCATGACAGCATTTCAAATTCACAGTTTTACATAAATGTTGCTATTTTCCTCAAACTACCCAGCTCTCGATTCACCATATTTTTGCAAGATATTTTCCTTACTTTTTTTTTCTTTTTTCTTGCTTTTTAAGCATGTTTCCAGCCCTCTCAGTCACAGGGAATTTTCAAAGATAGAAAACAGTACAATCTGAACTATTGAAAGCAAACTAAAATGAACACCAAATCCACCATTTTGCTAATGCTTGTAATTTCTGTATGACTGGGACTGACAGCATTGCTGAGGCTTCTTTATGCTGCTCTGGGGAGGAAAAAAAAAAAGTGAATATTTTATTCACTGTGAGAGGGCTCTAAAAGGGCACAGGGGAAGTGTAAATGGAAACCATTTTTGTATTCCCTTCAGTATTTCTGCAAAACCCTCCTCCAAAAGAAAACAGAGTAACTGCAAGTGCAGACCAATACTATCATTATTTACTTCTTCTTCCCAGACACTGATCAAAGTGAAACTACAAGGAAAATTGACACACAAAAAAAATTAAATTAAAAGCACAGATGACTGCAGCTGGGCAAATTGCTGGCAATTATTCTCGTGACTTCTAAATTGGATGTGACCTAGTGTCAGTGGTTTTCTATGCTTGTGTTTTCACTGAAGGTGATTGTAATTGTTGTGATGATAAGAATTCTCCATGGAGGAAGTAACAATTACAAAGTTGGGGTCACCTGAGCAGAAGTCTCCATGTTACTTAGATGGCTATTTATCCTACTGACTGTGATTTTAGCTATAATATTTGAATACTAAAGCACAGATCTGTCCTCAAATTCACTGAGAAACAGGATGAAAGCTTTATCATAATAAAAATCTGCTAAATTGTTTCAGGTACTGCATGGGAAAAACTGTGACTGTTTACGGACAGTAGATAAATAGGAAGAATGATTTAATTTACAATGTTGTTTGCTGAAAGTGATCTAAACAGGGTTGAGTCACAAAGCTGAAATCTTTCAAAGACTACAAGGGCGGCATTTTCATTTTGGGGAAACATTCCCCCGAATAACCAACCCCACCTTTGCTAGACATTCAGAGTGTCTAAACAATAGATGTATTTGATTTGCACTTCATGAACTTTGGTAGCACATGTACTCCAGTGTACGTGATTAGGGGAAAAAACCTACATGTCTTCAACTTGCAGTTCTGCATGTAGCTTGTGTGAAAATAGCTTCAGATATTACTGAAATAATGCAAGTGGATATGGCTGAAAGTTAAGTCACAGAATCACAGAAGGTGAACAAGTGAGGTTGGAAGAGACCTCTGAGGTCACCTGGTCCACCCTCCCTGCTCAAGCAGGAACACATAGAGACAGTTGTCCAGGACCGTGTGTGGACAGTTTCTGACTGTGTCTAGATGGTTTTGAAGTCAATTTCTCACTAATTCTATTCTTTAACTTCTTTAGTTTGACAAAGTTGTTTTAATGTATGTTACTTATTAGCGAAACTTTGTTGGGAGAAAACATGGTGAAAGCTATGTGGTTTCTTTAAGAACTTTGAAAGAGGTGACGCTGTTATTTGGATTTTGGAGGAAAACTGAATCAGGAAGCAACATGAAAATTATTGCCACAGAAACAACACAATTGGAAGGAAAATATTAAGGGGGGATGTAAGTCCTGAAGCTCCTCCGCATCAGAAGGGCCATAGAGCTTCCAGCCTGAACTGAGAGCTGAAGAAGAGTTCCAGGACCAGATGTGGTGACTACTATGTGGGTACCCAAACAGACATGCAATCAATACTGTTTGCACCTACATATCCTAACAAGCAGATATATTCCCAAATACCTATTCAACTACCTAAGCCAGTTTTAAAAGCAGTATTAATTACTTTCCTTCCAAATACATCTGCCTGGCTAATGTTAACAGCAAAAAACCAGCAGAACCAGCAAAGTAGTTTTCAGCTGAGATGTGTTACTATTTATTGAAAGCTTTGCTGAAGTAAGCCCCAGATTCCTTAAGCAGCTTCCTTTCAACATAACCCATGAGGGCAGACAGGCCCTAAGGATCTGAGGTATGTTAACATGTTAAAATGTTTTCCTGTTGAAATAATTTGTGGAAATCTATTCCAGTTGAAGTTATGACATAATTATGGAACAGCATTCAATATCTGAGTAGGATTATTTCACAACTCTGCCACACAGGAGTCTACAGTCAGTCTTTAAACCAAATATCTACTGAACTGGATATGCCTCAAGCAATAGGGAGGTTGAAACCTAATAAAGCAACTTTTTTCTATGTCTATGAAAGTGATTGGAGACTGAAAATTACTAATTTCAGAATAAATATACTTCCAAATTGTATGAAGGAGACATATAAACTCATTCAGCAAGTCAAATAAGAATGTTTGGACAAGGGAGAGAAAGAGATGTGTGCTTTCGTATTGGGAAAGGAGATCCAAGTAAAACAAGGAGAAAAGAGTCAAAGAAAACTAGCTGCCCTAGAAGTGCTCCACAGTTTTCAGGAGGAACTATGTACAATGAGAAAAGGCCTGGAGGCATAGACACTGCAGACTGCTAGGGCAACTCAGGCAGAGAATACATGTGCCGAGGTTTTTTTGTATCATCCAGTTTTGTATATACATTATCAAATCAATGACTAGCTTGTTTATAATTCTAATATATCAACTCTGTAATTATGTGTGACAACATCAAAATTCTGAGGAGGTAAACTGTGTATCCCCAAGGATGAGCTTGTGAGGAAACATGCTTGAACTAAGACTTTTCAAGGGGTTTAAATGAGTTGATTTGTCAGCCTCACATTTTTTATGAAGGAAGAGAGAAGCTATGCTCAAGAAATGAGTCAAAGTTACCATGAGCAAATCTGTCAGCAGAGATGCTGGGAATCTTTAAAATATAATTAATCTGGGTTTTTTTTCTGCAACATGACATAAAAGGTTAATGAACACTCAGCCAGAAAGAACACTGTGAAGGCTCTAACAGATGTGTGGGAACAATGTTAGTAGCAGGGAGTTCAGAGAAAAAGTAGAAGGAAAATGGGTGAACATAAAAAGTGACGGAAAGAGAGAGAAGAAAAAACCAAAATGACACAAAGACAAAAATAGCAAAAGGGTTGCATTTTAAGAAATGCATGTGTGTTTGTGCTCCCTTCTTTCTATCCCTAGTTCCAAAAATTCAGCTACTATTTTGGACATTCTGTACGGCTTTCTCTTTCAGTCAGCTTCTCTGGCTGTACAGAGTCTATAGGGGCTTTGGCTCTTACTGATCTCTGACTCTGAGTAGAAAAGACAGGAGGTTTGAGGAAGATGAGTACATGCAGCAAGTCTGCATAGTGCCTGCAGCGAGCGGCCTGACTGTTTAAATGCATGCTTAAATAACTGTGTGCCTTGAGCTCTTCTCAGAGCTGAGACCAGCAGGTTCTCCAGGGGTACACACCACCACCAGTCAAACTCTCAGGCTAGGAAACTCCTCCAGAGGCCAAATCTTCCCCCAAGAGCTTTCCTACCAATCTGGGAAGGCCAGCCACAGCAGGGACAGCTGTGCACACTCTGCATGGGACCTCCAGCGAGAGCAGAGGAAGAAGGAAGATCCCATTCACTCTGGAAAAGCCCCTGCAGGACTCAATTACCTTCCTGCTTTCCAGCTGAAATTAGAATGGAGTTTAACCCTATGTACCTGCCCACATATCACCATCTCTCTTATAAGCAGAAGAACAACTCCATGCAAAGTCCACCTACATTTGCTAAAAGTTATCCTGCAACATCCAGCCAACACCACCATTGCCCTGATGGGAGCTTACACATACACCTCACTCAGCAGTGCAAGCTTCCCATGACTTTCAGCAGCTTCTAAAGAAATTACTTCTATATCCAAGAAATGTGATATTTGCCATTACTTGTGATTTAACAGCATCAACCCACAGCCGCACGCCTCATGCCAGGTGCCTGGCAGAGCGAGTGCGATGTACTGCAACACGTGCAAGGAGAAGCAGAGAAGCAGAAATGTTGTTTGGCAAATTGGAACTTGGCTGTGATGCTTCTTCTTGCAGCTGCCCCAGAGCCAGGAAGAGTCTCTGATCCTATTTAAACTGCTTTTAGACCTACCTACTGCTAAACAACGAGACTTTGCTGCTGGAGGTAGCAGCCTACAGCGTGTATGGGCCCTTTTTTCAAGAAAAATTCTGTCATCGGTGATCTCTGACTATTCAGTGCCAAGATGGGCAAGGGGGGTTGTGGGGTGGGGAGAGTGTTGAAACACTGATATTCCTTTCTTCTAAAAAAACCCAAGCAAACAGGGAGCTCTGTCTCCTGGCTGTTAGACAGCGATCTAAGAGTGGAACAATTCAGCTGGCCAAAACAACCCTATCAGCATTTCTGGCCTTGAATTTTCATAACCCGGTCAAAGGTTCTGCATGCCGCAACCTTTTTTCCTCACCAAGTCTGTGTTTGGCCATGATCCTTGTCGTCACTGCAGTTTTGTCTCCAGGCAAAGTCTCCCAATCTTTTTTTCCCATCCCTGCCTACTTGCTACACAACTGGTCTTAAAGCTACAGTTTGTCCTCTGGGCTTCTTGCCGACACGTGGCTGTGTTGGAAACCTCAATGTCCTCATGCCTTCCCACTGTCTTTGTAGCTGCTCCCCTCTGGAAGGAGGGAGGAAGGTTCTCCTTTGTTTCCCATCCAGTTAGGAGAAGCCTGCAGGGACTGAGTGCTTGCACACAGGGAAGGACTCCAAGATCCGAGCATGAGGAACTGCTGTGGATGGAAAGCAGCAGAGGCAAGGAGCGAAGCACCCTAGAGGGAGGCTGCAACCATTAGAGAATCACCTGTGATATTGAACAACCAGCTTGAGCAAACCAAACTACCTCTAATGCACTGAAAGTCTAAAATGGAACCTCCTTAGGTAGAACCTTGCTGTAGAGACCTACTGCATCATAATCTCAATCATCACAACAGTTAAACATTTGCATTTATCCTTCCTTCCCTGACGACTGCTTTATCTCTTCACCTGTTAAGAGTGGGAGGTCATTTGATCCTAGATCTATCACTTGCTTAGTAGAGCTGACTATTCCTATTATTTGTGCATTGTCATTCACAGACGCAAACAACCAACCCAGTGATCTCACCAATGAGTGGCAAGGAGCGGCAACATATACTACCAGTAGTGTTATTACCCACCATGTGCTGGATGGACAGATGGAAGGGATGAGCGTCCACCGGCAAACAGGACCACTATTTCAACAGCATTCGGGCTTGTGCTAGTTTAACCTCACTGGGAAACTGCAGTTTATTTTCCTCCCCAGCTTTGCTCAACACACCAACAAACAAGGGAGTCACAGATTTAGACAAGCACAGGGAACCTTGAAATCCACACAGCATTTTAAAGAAATATGTGAAAAAAATATTCAAAGCCAGTGTGTGTTAACATGCAACAAGAACGCCGATACAAAACTGCAGTCCTCTGGGGATATTTTCTTCCTAAGAAAAAGCTTTTGAAAGAAAACCATTTCCCACATAATGTTTTCAAGCCCTTTGGTTTTCTTCATCCCCTCCCATTTTATTGCTGCCTGAGATAGCCCTTGTCAGGAGAATCTAGACAGACTTCAAGAGGTGCCAAATTACAGAGACCTCAGGTTTTTCACAGTTAGTTGTTCTTTTCACTGCTGGACTCCTCTAAAGCAAATGAGATTGAATTAATATGTTTTTACTGTATCTGTTCCTCTGCTCTGCTGTTTCCCATGGCCTAGCAGAGGAAGTCTGATTGCCAAGTGTTTTCTCATTTTGTTTAATCTGATACAAAAGGTCACCTCAAGTATCCTTCTGGTATTTGCTCTAGAGCTGAGTATAATAGGTGGCAGCCCCAAGAAGAATGCATGTTGCTAAACTTCAGAAATGTTTGGGTTTTCAGATACAAACAGATGTTTCCTTTTGGTAGCTTCATTTTCCGTGTGATATTCCAAGAAGTGTAACGGGCGTAGCCGAATCACAGATGAACATTTTTCAGAAATTAATTAGTTTCACACACTGCATCACAAATGATGAGAATAGAACTTCACAGTTATGTGAAAGAGATCAAGAACTGATTTGTTTAATCAGAATCCTGTTTAAATAGACCACCAATTCTTCTTAATATCCACAGCTCATTTTTGCAGCGGAAGCAGGAAAACAGAAAGATTGGCTCGTGTTCAGGTCTGATGTAGATCCACTGAAATTAGCAAAAACTGGGCTGCCTTAGGGCCCATTGCGTACACCGGTTTGGCATAATGTATTTACACTGATAAAACAAATAATTTTAGGAATAACAATTTAATCTGGAGGTTTAGTAAACAACTGTGGTTTTATCCTCTAATCCTGTAGTCTAAATTTGTCAGTAATATATAATAAACATAGTTCTAGTTACATCCCTGTTTTTCTCCAAAACAATCCCTTTTGCAAAGTGATATTTAACTTTATGTAATTTTAAGTGGGTGGTTAATAAAGTCTTCCTGGATATACTGAGAGGGCTTCTGTCCCCTTAGGAAAATACATGCCATTCCGACCTTTACAGATGCAAAATATTTTCTCTTTGGAAGTTTATATTTATGGGTCAGGCATAACGATTTACATGGAAAAGATGAGGGAGAAAAACTCCACTTACTTATTTAGTAAAGTAAATTGAGAATTTGAGGACACAAAAAGGGCAGAGGAATTTCTAGAGGTTGTTCAAAATGTTTTACCATTGTAGAGCATTGATTGTCACTCCTGACTTCAAAACACACAGAGGTCATTACATCAGTTTCAGCAGCTCTGCTGCCATAATCCTGATGTTTTATAAGCCTAATAAGGCAAAGAAAGAGGGGAGGTGGATAGGGCCCATTATACATCAGGAAACAAACAAAACAAGAAGGAAAAAAACCCCAACAGGCTTCTGAGAAATGCAGGCTAATCCCAGCGGCGCACAGAGGGGTGGCATGGGAGAGAGGGACTGCTCTGCAGGGCAGCTCCCTTGGGGACCAGAAAGAGAAGGCTGCCTAAAATGAGATTAGTGCCTTTGAGAAGAATTATGCTGGATTTGGAATTCCTCTGTGTAATGTATTAAATACTCTTGGTTTGATTATTCAGATTCATGAACAAAAATTTGGGTTTTGACTGGTCCTTTCTGATTCTGACCACTTTAGGTCCAAAGGGCACTGCTTGAAAAATAGACAGTTGCACAAGCTCTTTGATGTGAAAACATACACAGGTGATAAAAGCTCCACCACTGGCCCATATGTCAGGATTTTACCTCCTTCTGTAAAGAAACTTAGGAAACTAGTTTCATCCAAACCGGAAAGATCACAAAGGCAGAACGGGAGAAGTCTGACAGCTTTTCCCCTCTCAGGAGAGCAGCAGCAGTCTTTCTGAAGAATCAGACCAAATTATAGATCACCGGGGCTGTCTGCCTGGATTATCATCAGCTGAATGGTAAAGCTTTAGGCAAGAAACACATTTTCTAAATCCATAATCCTTTTCCTCTTGTACTTCATAGATACTGCATAAAAACAATATGCAATACATGTTCTGGCCACTCTGGAGAGAAATGCAATCTGAGTGGCTACAGTAGTCAGGACCAGGTAAAAACACAATGTAAGAGATACAAAATTTGACAGTTCATTACGGATCACAAAGAGAAACAAAATGCAGCTAACCATGATAAGGGGATAAACAGGGATAATAACACATGAATTTTGACAGCTATCCATGTAATGACTGCAATGTTGCATCTGAATGCCTCCTGAAGTCTATATTGCACACGTTTTCTAAGGCATCATATTTTCTAAGCACCTGCAGCTTCTCAGACACATTGGATGCTCAGCATCCTTAAACACATATTCCAGTCACTTTTGCTGCATTAGTCCAAAATTCTCTATCCAGGTGGAGAAGGAGGCAATAGAACAGGGGAGAAGAGAAAGAATATTTTTGAGAAAAAAAATGCCACAATAACTTAGGTAAGTCCTAAAGTGCTAAAATCAGTTCTAGTGATGGGCACATGCCCAAATTTTGTAGAGTTCCCAATCTGAACAGCCAAATGATTATTCCAGTGCATACAAATTTGGGTCCTGCCACTACTGTCACTACTGGTAAGCTTTGGCGACTGTAGTATATTTGCAAAGCTCTAAACTGTCAGTTATTTACCACAGGAAAAAAAAACAACTCAAACCTGTTCTGGTTGTTAGAGTTTGGCTGTGTTTTGAAAGCTGGGAAAACTGTCCATTCTCCTGTTTCATAAGCAATTGAATATCTCAAGACCTAGGAGCTCATAGATTAAGATGATTTTCTGCCACGGCATAAGTGAAAAAGCTAAAAGCAAAAAGCTGTAAGCGAGAACAGCAGCAGACTCCAGGTACAGTTGTGCTAACTGGAATGGAGGTGATTTTAGCAGGTTGGATAAAAACATACATTCAGACTGAAGTTCAGGAATGCCTCAGGTGCACTTGCAAGTGTAAATTTAAACAGCAAATGAATCCAAAATCTAAGTAGGTCAGCATCTGTACAAGCTAACAGTTTGGAATTCATTAGTATTTTCCACCTGGGACATATTCTAAATACCTCTAAATAAAATATATGAGAGACTATTTTAACTGAATAAAGTGTACCCAGTTGCATATTACAGACACCTCAAAGAGCTGTTAACACCTTCAGCAAACTGCCGGTTACTTCAATCTGTGCTGACTTTGGTTTTAGGGAGGAAAAGTGAGGAGGTTTTGTCTCCAAAAATGTCAGGTTTTTGATGCTGCCTTTAGTGTGAAACCTATTTATAACTTTCCAGTTACAAAATTGGCTTAGGTCAATATGTATTTTATAGAATAAATAGATTTCTTAGCCAAAAAGATGCTGACCCTGAATCTCTTTTCCATTTAAGCCACAGAAATAGAAGGAAAGGATGTCGTTAGCTCCCGCTGGACCTCTGCAGTCTCAGGTTCTTAGGGATACATCCTGGCAGGAAAACCAGAAGCCTCTGCACTTCCCTTCATGCCAGCAGAATAGTATCAGTGGGATCCCAGTGAATCATTCCAAACACAAATCGTTCCTGAATAAAATAACTTCCGTTCAAGCAGGATTTATTTAAAATTCATATAGTTTTTCCTTCTCTTTCTAAGAGCAGACTCTATTTTAGACGGCTGTTATCTCTATATTTCAAATCAGATAAAACAAATCCAAACAAACTCCCATTAGATAGAATTTAAAAAATGAGGTAAGAAAAAAAACAATAACTGAACAGAATGTCCCTAATCTGTTGGAGAAAACCCTGTGCCAAAGAGTAAGATGCTAGAAGAAGGTAGCGCTGTACCAGTAAGAGCAGTCCGGTGGAAAGCACAAGCAGTATGGCAGAACAGTACGGCAAGGATCCCAGCACCTGCACCGGGCATACGGGAACTACTGGCAAGTTCCAGATTTGTTGGCACATTTACTACTTTATTCATTTTCATATTGAACTGAGTACAGTTAGCTCTGAATTACTTCTGCCACTCTTACCTTATAACGTTGCAACGGGTTGCAGAGTTTTATACTGTCAATACCTAATGGAGGAGTGCTGCTGGGAGAAAGAAAAACTGAAGGTTTTGACAAAATATTTAAGTAGTAAGTAGATCTCTTCAGGCAACAAGAGGAAGTGGGTAAGTGTGGTTTGGGCGAAAGGAGTTAATTGGGTCCTTATGATAATGCCATCAACAATGAAACAGCTGGTGTTTGGTGTGGCATCTTTAGGTTTCAGAGTTAACAACTTTCTACAGTGATCACGGAAGATTACCCCTCTTCAGTAATTATCAGCTGCAAAAGACATTTCCATGCCAGTTAAACCCAGGTTCATCTCTCCAAGCTGACCAGATCAGAGAACTAGATTATTTTTTTTTATTATTTTTAAAGATGAACACTGATTTTTAGAGCACAGTTTTGCAATATGATTTATTCCATTGCCACAGACTTATTATCGATGGGTACCTACATTAAGAATCTTGAAATCTTTTCATTCTCACGCAGTGAAAACAGAAGACGAATCAAGCTATCGCTGAAAAAAATGGCATGCTAAATCATCTGATATACGTACTGAGCAACACTCCAAATTGTCTCGTAAGTCTAACATATGATCCTTGTCTTGCAGTATACTTGTTCAAGATTTAGATCACAACATAGTAATAGCAAATAAACCATGTTATCCTTCAGTTATAAACAAAACAAATATTTTTTTTTTCCTGAAAGCATGCCTTTTCTGAGTGTGTTCCTCTACAGAAAAATTATTTCTGACCTTTCGTCTGATAGGTATCACCACTGAGTATTCTTCCTTATTTCAAATTGTTTTACAGTACTCAAGTAGGGGCTGCTACAGTGCTAAGTAACTTCAGTATTTAAATTTAATTTTAACTTCAATATTTAAATATTAAGCAAGATGGAAGGAAACAGTATCAATAGTACAATATGATATGTCAATGGTACAATGACAGATGCAGTTAAAGATTGCACTAAAACATGGATTTGCACATACCAAAAGAGGTCTTTCTCACTGTCAAGACGAACTACAGCAGTGTAACAGTGAATCCCTTAGTTTAAAAGTGATAGCACAGACATCCTTTCAGTGAACTTTTCTGCATCAGACAGGATACACACATATTCCCATGTAATATAATTCGTTAACATAATGCCAATCTTTGCTCTTACTGGCAAGGTATTAAATGTAATTATCTACAACCTTCCTACCTTCCTTATGTTCCAAGAAAAGAGAATACCTTTCTTGACTTAAAGCTGGCACTCAGGTTTATTTTAAAGACAACATCTCTGAAATATTTGTCCTCTATGAGATAAATCAGTCTCCCAATGAGAAAATTTGTCTCATCATCTTCCTGTGTATGATTTTTCTCTATTATATGTATCCAGGCCTTCAAATTACTTCTAAACATTTACTACAACTAAACAAACATATACTAAACTAATGACAATGAAACAAACTGCACATGTGAGAAGTTAATTAAATGAACCAGGCAGAAGTCTGGCTAGCGGGATTCTTGCCAAGGACCTCACAAAAAACTTATCCACACTGTTTCCTTGCAATTCAGGTCTCAATCAAGTCTTTTTTCCAGTCTCACATGACAAAATAAAAATGAACTAGACTAGACCAGACTGATGCATAAGGGGCAATATTACAGTAATATAACTGCCATAGCTAGAGGGCACTGCTATGGCCCTGTGTGAAGGTTCTGTTGGTTGTTCATTCTCCCAAGATTATGAAAAATAAAACTCTCACTTCACAACCTCTGAACACTTGTTACTTTCTCACTTTTGCTCTTCTGTTCTCTCCCCCATCCCAGCTGGGGGGAGTGAGTGAGCGGCTGCATGGTCCTGGTTGCTGGCTGGGGTTATACCACGACACTACATTACAAAGTAATACACATATGTTGACTGACAGATTGCTCCAATGTTTGTTCAGATTCTCTCTTGGTACAGAATGGTTCCACATGGATGGATCTCCAAAGAGCAGTAAAGTATTTTGAAATACTGAATATATAAAAAATTGAAGCATTTTGAAAAAATATATTAGTGTGATTTGAGAACATGGTTGTCTGAAAATTAAAAAAACTTTGGTATAGTAAGTAATAGGATTACACTTACCTATCTGAAGTCAAGAGACACCATATAATATATTAGCTGAGGACTGCTCTGCCTGACAGCAACTTCAAATGAGCCTTGCAATGAAAAAAAAAGGTAATACTTTAGTAAGAATTAATCCTTTTAATAGTACCCCAATTTTCTTCATCATACTCAATAGCTTTTAAGATTTATGTATGTGGGGACCTCCCCATCCCTGGACAAACAGCCTATTTCTACGACAGAAAATTATGACACAGATTATCAAATTAAAAATAAATGTGCCTTTAAAAATCCAGTAACAAATGAGATACGTGTCACACTATACATACTCATAAATTCTCTTCAAAGTGTCAGGTTCTTCTCTGCTAGTAAATATCTCTATTATGTTTTTAAGCAGTTTTCTTCCACCTATTTATTCATACTGCATTATTCATTTTAATTCTTACAGCCTTGTTTGTAAAAACAAATGAGATAGTTTATTCAGAAAAACATATCAAGGAACATCTATATCAATAAACTCATGTACAATGATATTAAGATAAATATTTGTGTTTAAAGACAATTGACTATTTTTCTATGGGAATTTAATTTCTATGGGAATTAAAGCATGCTCTTGAGAAAACTAAAACTTTTTATGGAGAAAAACACAACAGCAGTATCTGGACAGGCTGCCAAAACTATGCTATATTTAGCATGGAGCAAAAGGAACAAATCCAGCGTCCAGCACGCACATGGTTTCCTTATATTTATTCCCCATTTCTACTTAACAAATATCAGATTATAGATTGACATTTATAGAGCAACTCCTCTCGAAAGAGTTGCCCAGGTGAAAAATCAAGTACACCACTACACACATATAATTTGGCCGATTTGATTTTTAAAACCATTTTTTAAAGCAAAGCTTCACTTGTGGACCTCACACAACATATGCACACCCTTGGTGGCCAGAGAAACATGACTTTGTGCTCGCAGCCAGGTTTTTGGAAATGAAATAGTATTTTTCTTGCTCACTGAAGGAGTTTTCTGCAAACACATATACTATCATGAAAACAAATGATCTTTTGTGGACTCATTCACTACAATCTAAATCTATGTTTACTAGTTAAATAAATATCCTGATGGAACTGGTGTAGACTCTCCTTTTTCCTCACAATTCCTCGTTTTCCAAATCTCTCCCAGGAAAGAGCAGAAAGGAAAAGTCATAAGAGACACACATAATTTACCAGGTCCCTTCTTGTAAGGGTAAATAACATAGCTCAAATGATGACGGTATTTTAAAATGTGGCATTTGCAGTGTGTTGTGAAAACTGAAGATCGCACTGCATAAAGAAATCAATATTTTTATAAATCCCACTGTGTTAACACAGGCTCTGATAGTCAAGTGTTTCTTTTCAACAAGGGTTTTTCATGCACATGTAGACCTTCACTGACACCATTACCTCCCTGCTCTCTTCAGATTACTTCTCTCTAGTGCTTTAACATCAATGTTTCTAGGATCTCACAGAGAAACTTTAAGCATTTTCAGTTTGGCAGATCATTAACGATTTTGCAGTAAAAGTATACACTCTACATCAGATTTTTATCTAATGTGAATGAATAGCCTACATTTTCTTAGACTGTGGACACTCTGGATGTCAAGAGTACTTGAGATTGTTTAAGCAGCTTCCCATCTTTGACTGTTTTTTCCTGCCCCTGCACCGCACTTCCACATTTTGCCACCTCCAATACTTACACAAGTTGAAGAGAATCAAAGAAACAGAGCTGACCGAAAAACAGGGGAGAGGGGAGGTACCAGGAAAGGTTCTTTTCCAGGAGGATCGATTTCACAGCTCACCTTCCAGCTGCACAAACAACCCTGCCAGCTGACTGCAGCTAAGGGTCAGGGATGGCGGGGGGGACCAGGCGGTGGGCAGAGGTGGCCGAACCAAGTGGTGCTGCCACCAGGGAAGCCCCGGTATCCTTTGCGGACCCCCCAGCAGTCGTCTGCTTAATTTGATGGGACAATATTTTGGTGATTTCCAATCTTTGATAGATAACATGCTCCGTAATTACTTAGCAGGAGAACAGCACTCAGTTCACTCTTCTCCAAACTGCATGGATTCCAGGAGAGGACAGGGCAGTAAAGCTCTATTTCTGCTAGAAGGAGAAATATTTTGAGCACAAATTGATGGCAGATTCCTCCATTTAGAAAGGACTGTTTTTACAGTCATTCTTTAGAAAGGACCTTACTTTAAAAAGGACACAAATATATACAAATACTACTGGTAAAAATAGAGCCATGTAATATTTGCATTATTCAGTCATTGAACGTCACTGACATTTCTTTCCTCAACCAGCTGCTAGTATAGTTCCCCCTTTCCAAAAAAAGCTGTAGTATCTGTACACAAAGCCCAAGTACTATGATTTATAGTACGTGTGACTTGTAAGAAGCCACCAACTTCATTCTGTTAACCATCTTTTTTTGTTGTTGTGTTGATCTATGTATTTACTTCTTGCAGGCTGGAGCAAACAGCCATTTCATTCTAGTCATTCTCTAGACATTTGTATAAATTCAGAAAGAAGCTGGTAATTATTAATTAGAACAACACATATATGCTCAATATGATACATTTATATCATTAGCCTGATAATACTGAGAAACACTCAGAACTGTAACTTTCAATGAGTATAAAAGAATTGTATTATCCCAATCATCACTTCTTATCTAGCTTAGGAAGGATCATTAGTTCGCTGATGTCACAGGACCTTATTAGTCTATCTTGGGACAGGGGTCTACCTGTTTCAGAACTGATAGTTTGCACTACCCAAACATATTACAACCAAAACAGAAAACATAATGCATGGTGAAAAGACATGACAGAATGAATGATGAGGCACTCTCTGCAGTCCTAAGGAACAGCAGCACTAAGAAATATGAAGAAGTCCCAGCCAGTCTATGATTGATGAGTGATGCATTATGAGATACAATCGAAGACACCAATTTTCTTTCAGCAAACGGATTTATTGACTTAATTGATTATAACCATATACAGCATCTATGCATCTCCCATTGGAAGAATATCCAGTGATAGAGCTAATGTTAGTGTGATACACAGCTTTACTCAATAATCCCCACTGCATTTCTAACAACAAACAGTGGGGTATTCCACAGCCAGTCGTAAATGGCCAAAAGAACCCAGGGGTCCAAAAGAACAGAAATTTAAGATTCTTAACAAAAAATAAAACCCGATCCTGGATTCCTTCAGTTTTAATTCCATTCATCATTGTATCTATAAGAGTGAAGAAATCTATACACTGACAACCGATTTTGCCCCCTGATATTCATGAAAACTGATGCCTGTCAAAACGAAATCCCAAAGGACATTTTGCTACTGACTCAAGAATTGAAGACTTAAATCTTATTTTTTTTTTCCTCCATTTAAAAGGCACAGAATAACACAAACAATCCCTACACTCTCCTTTCCTCCCACTTGAATTTAAAGGCTGAACAAAATTCCCTCAGAACATAAAGTCTTGTTCTCTCCATTCAGTCACGAAACTCCAATTGAAGGTACCAGTTACTATGGTGTCTTTTGTAAACGCTTGTTCATCTGAAAAAAAAAAAAAAAAAAAAGAAAAAAAATAAAGAAGAAAAAAAGAGAAAAAAGCCAAATCGCCTTCTTGCAACTATGGTAATAAACAACTTGTAGTCACGAACACCTCAGTTCAGCAATGAATGCAGAATATTGAGATGAATGTCTCCATAGTCCTCTAACACTTCCTTCAAGCCATTCAGTTTCACAAGAGTTCATCTGAGGTTGCACATTAAATTCAAAGGAGCAGAAGTAGTATCAATGGTCTCAACAATTTACCAAACTCCATCTAAAACATTCGCATTTCAAGTGTAACCATAGTTTGGACCTTTTTAATTAGCTCCCTTCTAGACCACACAGAAAGATTTATTAATGTAAACTAAGCCACCATATTTCATAGTAACAGAACCACATTCTGTAAATATTTACGAAAGTAAAAGTCTGAGAAAGTAGAGAGCAACTGATCATGAAATGATTAGCATTGCTCTAAAACCAAAAACAAAATTCAAATTAAAAAAAAAAACACAACAAAACAAAACAACTCAAACATTGTATACTACTGTGTAAGCATTTAACTTTAGCATTACTCACTCAGCTACACAAAACATGGAATCTAGATTAATACACAAAAATGTTTTATTTCACAGTGAGGTACATAAAGCTTCTAACTTTAGTAGGCTAAGGCTAAGAGAGAATTGCCTGTCAGGAATAAAGACTGTTTCACATTCCTGAAATATTCTCATCTATAGTTGTTTCTTAAGAAAGGCACCAATATCATTTATCCATCAACAGTTCACCTCTGCATCCACCCATTTAGAAACGAAGATGGATTACGTGAGGGTCAGTGACCTACCGACCATCACGGACCCAGACAACTACAGCACACATTAATGTGTACAAGTACCAAGCAGTATTTATTCAAAACCCATTTAAAAATAGCTCATTTGTAAACATATTACAAAACTCTGTTAGTTTCTCCTAGTGGTGTCAGTTACATATTCCTGCAAAACTAACCAGCTGCATTATTGTTTTCCGTTTACAAAAAAAAGTATGAAAACACACTCACGCACATGAAATCGCCTCACATTCGGTTTGAGTTAAAACGGCACAACCCTCAAACTGCCCAGCGCAAAATGTGCATTTCCAGCTCTCCAGCCGACCCGCTGGTTACCCACAGTTCAACTGTCACATTAAAAGATGACCCTCTCGGGCCAAATTTTTGACTGGGAAGGGCTGGTGCCTTGGAAAGGTCTGTTCCAAGCGCCCTCGTGCAGGGCCGGGCCACTGGCTGTTGTTCCCAACTGCAGCCCGAGAAAACCACCTGAGAAATAGCACACTGAAATGTAGGGCTCCGAGTTCGTGCAAGGGAGGCACCAGCTGCTGTTCGCAGTCGCTCCCGCCATCTCGGCTCTCCTCACGGCAAGGAATGGCTATCGCCACAGTCAGGCCTTTTGCTTGGGTTGAGTGATGATTTCTGAGAAAGCAGTGACCTCCAGCAGAGGTGACCGAGGAAGGTGGCACCTAGGTAGCATCTGCCCCGGCCTGCAATAGGGGCGGCTGAAGGCAGGGACTGCGCCATCAGTCTCCCTTTGGAGGCCGCGACTCG
The DNA here is from genome assembly GCA_002844005.1 of Limosa lapponica baueri. Lineage (NCBI taxonomy): Eukaryota > Metazoa > Chordata > Aves > Charadriiformes > Scolopacidae > Limosa > Limosa lapponica. The sequence goes on from KZ505862.1 coordinate 382,804, forward strand.
GCCGGGCCTCGCGCCCTCCCCTCAGGCACGAGCGGCCGCCTCCCTTCGCCGCCCCGACTACAGCTCCCAGCGGCCCTCGCCGCACGGCGGCGCCCGCTGCCGCCCGCCTCCCGCCCCCCCGCGCAAGGCCCGCCGGGAGCTGTAGTTTGGTGGGCTCAGTCGGCGAACCGCTGTAACAGGTGGTCGTCGCCGTGGCGGGCGCCGCCGCCGCTGTCCATGAAGCGCTCGCAGGGGAACTCGATGAGGTCGGCCTCGCTGAGGGCGCAGGCGGCGGCGCCGCGAGGCGGGCGGTGGGACTGGAAGCCCGAGAAGTCGGCGGAGACGCCGGTGCCCATGGAGCGGAGGGGCCGGCGCGTCGAATAGAGCTGCCGGACGTGGACGGGGGCCGCTTTCCGCCGCCGCCGCCCCAGCACCTTCTTCCGCAGCAGGCGGGAGGCCCAGGCGGCCAGGGCCGCGAAGAGCAGCAGGGCGTTCACCGCCAGCAGCACCAGGGTGAGGAGCTGCTGGTCGGGGCCGCGGGGCCCGCCCGCCGCCGCGCCGCCCTCGGGCAGGGTGACCAGCCCGGCGCAGTGGTCCCGCGGCGCCACCGGGCACACGCGGCCGCCGAGGACGCCCTCGACGCAGACGAGGTAAGGGGTGTCCGGGCGGAGCTCCCGCAGGGTGGCGGCCGGCTCCCCGCGCTCCGGCAGGTAGACGAAGCGCTGGAACTTGACGGTGGTACCGAAGCGGTCGAAGAGGAGACGGAACCGCACCGGCCCCAGCAGGCGGGGGCTGCGGTGCGGCCGCACGGCCCAGCGCACCGTCACCGAGCTGGAGC
>KZ505862.1:386169-407692 GCA_002844005.1 Limosa lapponica baueri
GGCAGCGAGCAGGGGTGCAAAGTGGGGAAAGTAGGAATTGGAACCGGCTGTGGCTGCCTCCCAGCCACATGGGCTGCAGATAGAGCCGCGCATCGGGGAGGGGGAAGGGAACAAAAGTAAACTAGTCCTTGCCCCCCTCCCCCCTTTTTGCATTTAGAAACCTGCCAAAAGCAATAGTTAACGGTTTACCACAGATTAACGACTTTGTTTTGCTTTAAGGAAACGTCAATCAGAGGACTAAACCACCTATAGTACATCAAAGAGGGAATTTTCATTCTTTCTCTGCACTGTCCTGCCCAGTACGTTCCTGACAAAGCTGCCAGCGAAGATGCAGATAGCTCCAGCTCCATGAGGAGCTCGTCAGTGTGATTAAGGTGTTTTTTCAGAAATAATTCACATTTTAAATGCTCTCAAAAATAATTAAAAATAATTTACATTTGTGTGGTCTCAACAGCATACAAATTCAGAGTGAAAGTGTTGGAAAGCATACTGGAAACGAAATAGACTGTGTACCCATCCATTCAATGATTTGCCATTCTTTCCTGTTGGCCTTTTTAGTTTTCCTAGGATGTTGCCAGCAGGGTAAATAAGTGTCTAAGGGCAGGAAGAAATGCTTGGATATGAAGGGTATACAAGGCTGTCAAGGTTGATGGGAGAAAGAAGATAATGCCCAAATACTGTGTTGCAAATTTAATAAATACTTTGGAAACCATGTTATCATGTGAAGTTGTATCTGACTGAACACACTTTGCATACACTTCTGGACTAAAGCAGTGTACAAACCATGCTCCTTAATCTCACCAGACTCACCAGAAGGCAGAGTTTAGATAGCTTTCACAGAAGCTCTGTTTTTAGTGACCATGTCAACATAAGCAGGTCGCATGGTATGGTAGTTTGTGCTGAGTTGCTGTTGTTCATTTTCATGGAGGGGTGTTACTTTGAGCTAATTCTGATTTGGCCCTGCTTTTTAGCAGTTTGAGAATATGAAGTATGCTCCAAGCCTGCTCTGGAGTTCTACATGGAGGTGATCAGCAGATGTACCTCAGAAGGAGTCTGGAGAAAACTTGAAGGGAAGGGGTAAAGCTTGCCTTGGTCAAAGGAACATCGCTATGAGCATCTTAATTCTTGTAGTTGGCTGAGGCCAGGAGGATTTTTTTGCTAGGCTTTTTTCTTTTCCCAGTTACAAAAGAAGTCCATCCAGAATTTGTTCATGATTCTAATGTCCATGGGTTAAGAATTCAGACTTTTTAACTCACTCTCTTCCTTATTGAATATGTCTTTACTTGCCAGCTTTCTTTTCCATTTCAGTATCTTTCACATCATGTCTAATATTCAGAACAAAGTAGAGGAATTTTTTTCACTCTGCAAAGACTGTGTTTCTGTCATTCTCAAAGCCAGTACAGTGCAAGGGAAATCATCCTGGCTCTCAAAGTTTTCTTTAATTCTGAGCAAAGCCTAATTGACTAGTGACTTTTCCCCCTGTACAAAGTTGCTTTACTGTGATGTACTTTAAGTAGTGAAATTGTAGAAAACCATTCTGTATAATGGTATGCTTATTTTCTGTTCCTTTGGGTTTTTCTTTTGAAACATGCTCAAGCTTATAAGGGCAATTTATGAACTGTCCTTCCTGTAGAAGCACTGTAGATCTTTTTCTAGTCATGTGGCATTGCAATACTAAAGGTTTAACTCAAATTGTGTCTTATGTATTGCTTTTGATTTATGCTTTCTGACGCTTAGCCAACATTACTGTTTTCACTGGGTTTGGGGAATTAAAAGTGACAGGAATTTAATAAAAAAATTTTGCTAGTGATTCTTAAGAAGAGAATTCATCACACACTTGTTCTGGAAATAGTTTATACCAGAAACAAAATAAACAAATACAATGGGGTTTTTGCTGATTTTTTTTTTTAAATTCAAGTAGGAAGTTATTTTTCAAAATACATTAGGAACACATCTGTTCGGTTAGAAGATGTCACATTTGTTTTCCTACTTTGGAATAGGATCTTTCCAGCTGCAGTAGTTCTTGTTTCCTTATCCAAGCACACAAAAAAATTTTAATGCATGATTGAGAAACAATAATCTTTTTTACCCTGAAATGAAAAAGCATAAATCCAACTACGAAATACTGGGGGGGGGGGGATAAAACATACCCTATTTTTAAAAGCTTTAAAGGTTATCTTCAAATACGCATTCATGGTTAAGATTTGAAGTATGAGGACTTCTAAGAACCAAGAACAAATAGCCAAAAACCTGTCTTTCCACTGATATGTATCTATTCCTACAATGATTACGAGAGAACTGACCTTAAATAAGGTTTTGTTTCATGGCTAAATAGTATCCATATGTTTGTTATACCTAAGACCAAATATCTCTGTGATTTGTTGTTGTTTTTTTGAGGGATGTTATCTAGGCACTGATCAGAGGACTGGTGGTTGAAAGGGGTGAACACATTTCTGTAGGCAGAATGCAAAATGGCGTGAAAGCAGCAGCATGCTCAGTGTAGCCTGTCCCAGCTTATACTGGGACTGTGGCAATATCCCCATGAGAAACTTCCATTAAACAAAGTTCCTCTTTCTTGATTCCAGAATAAGAGAACTGGTGATGAACTGGTAGGTTTAAGGGCTGATACCTCATAGCTTTATGTAGTTACCAGTAATGGTAACTAGTTACGTGGAACTGGAGCTTTATCTCAAAAGAGGAATTTTTCATTGGTCTGTACAATTCTTCTGCCCGCTGCACATCACAAGTGTTTTCGTCTGCGTTTGTACAAAGTGTTTGTAGACGTGTTAGCTTCAAACTTTATTTCTCACTGAATCAGCTGGTTTCATAGAAACTTTAAACTGTTCAACTTTAGTGTCAGAATTCCCATTTAAAACAGGACAAACAGCTTCTGAAAGTTGATATATTAACGTGCTTAGTTGGTTACAATATAAAAACTTAACTTGGAGCTATTTGACTTACGCTGTCATTGGAAGTTGCGGTATATATCATTACTCTGTGAGTCACGCCAAGTTCACCCCAAGTAAGCATAAAGAAAAGCAAAGATACTACACCGTTCCTGTTTTCTAGGTGTCACCCTATGAATTTATACTTTTGTAGCTATCTTTGCTTTTTGAAGAGACAAAAATACTGTGGATCACTGCAAACAATTAACAAAACGGTTTGTACACCATCAGTGTCTTTGTTAGTGGCTCCTGCAGCTCATGGATTAAAGCATCTTTTAAGTGGTCACCAGTTCCAGTGCTACTCTGTACGTCGGTGCCAGTAATGCAAAGTAGGAAAATACGAGAATTCTAGTGCCAAATGTGCTAATTTTTTTCTCCTTTGAAATGGCGCAAACAGCTCACCTGTGTTGTGTAATTTATGTTGGTCGCACTTACTGTAACAATAAACATTTTAAATAAAACTTTTCCCTGATACAATGTTTTGTGTTCATTTGTAATCAAATGTCGCTTGCCACATCCAGTTCTTCAGAAATAAAGCACAACTCCCAGGCCAGCAGTTATATTAAGTGCCTATTCAGCTCCACAGAACGAAAACTACCAGATGTTTAATAGATATCTGGTCCCATCATCCGTAGAGGTCTGTGGCCTACAAGGCTCTGCTGATGGCACATATCTTTAAATCTTTTCAGAATTAAACATCTGAATAAAGTATTTGTGGTTTTTGGACATAGGATGCTTGTCTAGACATGCTTTTACCATTGTGTGCGTGCTACGTCAAACAATCACTGAATTTCACGTGGTGTAGGTTGTGCCTCAGACTTCCTCTGGGCAGGCGGTTCCAGGACTTCATATTGATTACAGCAATTGATTCCTTTGTGCATATTAGTTTCCTCCCCAAGCAACTTCAAATCTGTTTTTTGGGTTTCCCTGTGTAGACTGCGTGAAACAAACTGTAGCTGTATCCACAAGTAGCAATGCACTCACATGTTCTGTCTGCAAGCAAAAATCAGCTACCTCCACCTATACAATTAAATGCACATCAAGTCCTGGCGAGTTAGGTATCTCTGGTCTTCTGGTCTCTGCCAGCATGGATCACTTAGAAACTAGCTTTCATCAGTTAGATTGGCTGAATCATATTTACAAAAGTCTACCGATTATTTAGCTGATATATTTTGCTTTATCCAACACTTATTTCCTGAGGGAGAAACTCTTTAACAGAAGTACATACTTTTTGTGCAGTTCAACATCTGTGAAGGTAAGAAAGGAGGGAACCCTACTTGTGTCAGGGTAAGAGTGGTGTAATTTAGGTTAAACAAATGCTCGTGTAGATTCTGCAGGGCCAATGCGCGGTTGCAGTGTCTGCAATTCTTTTGTGTGATTATCTGTCTGTATGCTGAATCTTTGCAGTATTGTTAGACCATTTTTTCCATAACTGGGTAACAAATCAGGCAAGTGTTCTTGCAGACATTTTCTTCTTCTCTTTCTCCATAAAAGGCTATGTGTACATCTGACAATCTCTTTCATAATGAGTAGTGCTCTCTTGCCATGACTTTAGTGTGATAGATGCTCTTTTCTATTCCTATCATCCCATAATTCAGAGACTCTGTAGCAGAAAAACCCTAAAACAAAATACTACTTGTACCAGGATTCTGTTACTAATTGGTAAAACATGTTCCGATAGATACACAGAAAAATAGAAAATATTCACTGTTTGATGCAATTGACCTGTATCAGGTTAGAAGGGATTGCTCAGTATGTTTTAGTACAGCCTCCCAACTGGATCTGGTTGCTCGGGGCTCTGTCAACTCTCCAAGGATGGAGATATCTCAGTGCCTCTGGTCAGCCAGTTTATGATGAAAAAAATTTTCTCTACATCGGATTGGAATTTTCCATGTTACAGCTTTTGTTGGTTGCCTCTTTCCCTGTCCCTGTGGCCTCTCAGAATAGTCTGACTTTGTCTTCTCTATACCCTCCCATTAGGTAGGTCCCCTCCTGGGACCAAAGGCAAGACCAGAGTGATCTGTAACGGTTTGGATCCTCATTGCTCTCCTTGAAGATGGCCTTTTTCCACTCATTGGGAGCCTCTCCCAACTCCCATGATCTTTTAAAAGAGCAGCCTTACAGTGAAATCAGCCAACTCAGATGCAGCCTGTCTGGGTCCATGGACTTGTATGTGTATAGCTTTAGAGGTTGCTGATCCGATCATTATTTGTTGTGGATAATGCTTCACTCCCACAGACTCTGTTACTAAGGTGAAGGAGCTGGGAGGCCTAAGGAAAAATCTTACCAATAAAAATGGAGACATGAAGGCATTGAATATTTCAGACTTTTCCATTTCCTTTATAACTTCACTTTATCTTGCCCTGTTAGGCAGTGCTGTCACCACTTCTTTAGTTCTTTTTTTTTGCTGCTGGTATTGAAGCATTCCTCATTTTTGCTTTTCACATGTCTAGCTAGTTTGGGCTTCAGATGAGCTTTGGTTTTTGTGTGTGCACATCTGCAGACATGTGCTCCCAACTCCTGTTTCATAATTAGCGTACATGAGATTCAATAGTCTTAAATAATTGACAACTACGTGCTAGACCCTGAACTGGAATGACTCAGCAAACCTTTGACATTAATAGAGCCATGTGCTCATGTGGTTTCACCCAAAGATCTGTCCTAAAGTCCTAGATGGTTTTTAAGAAAGTATTTAGGCATATGACTAAGTTTTGGTTAGAAAGACTGACTAGATCATCAGGTTTAGTCATCTGCTATCAAAGTGTGTCATATGAGTCCATTCACATCCTTTCGAGAAGTTTTTTCTGTTTTTTTTTTTTCTCCTTTTGCTGCTACTGGAAGCATCTTTGACAACATTCTGGCTGTAGTAGACAACCATCCAATTTCTGACACTCTTTTTAGTATGCATTTCTTCTTGGGGGTCTAAATTATCCTTTAATTTAAAAACTGAACTTATCTTTTGGCATTTAGTGTTCTGATATTTACAGAGAGCCCAGTCCTATCCCTTCAGGCCGTTTTGCTGTGCTAAACAATCTAAGTTGGTTTAAGCTGCTATAGACAGATAGGCTCTTGTTTCCCCTGTAGATGCCAATGTCTCGTCTCCATTTTAATTACTCTTTCTCGGATATGAGTGATAGAAATCTACACCCAACTCTAGATAAAGTCTTTTTAGTGCCTGAAGAGAGTTTCATATGCTAAAAATTATGCCTGATTTGAAATCACTTAAGGCCACGTCATTCAATCCTCTTCAGTAACTTGTACATTTGTGGTCATATGTCAACAGTGACAGCTCTAGATTTAATTGAAAAATCTGAAAAATTTTGTCACTGCTTCTTAATACCACATTTTTGCTAAATATGGCGATATATGGTACTAAGAGTCATAATTTTTAGTGGAAAATGGGCAGTAAGGCAGCATTACATAATCCTTCAGTCTTAAGCACTGAGCATTTCTGTATAAATTGACCTGTGGATGTATGTGTATTTAGGGGCACAGACATAAACGTTGTCTTTCTCTTAACACTGCAGACAGTAAGCCTTTGAAGCAGAGAAATACATATTTTTACTCTTGTATTGGGAATTGCTCTGTGCAGCCACTTCATTTGTATAAGTACCTTGATAAAGTGTTTGTAGAGTTTTTCAAAACATTTACTAATTAAAATGAGAGGACCTAGAAAAATGAAGTAGAAGCAAAAGCATTGTAGCCTTTGCATTCTTTTATTTTTATAAATATTTGCATTGTGATTACACTGTACTTAATACCACATGATGAAATGTGATATTGGATCAAAGCTGTTGCTCTTGCTGTAGCTGAAACTTGTTTAAAATGGCTCATTTATTGGTAGTATTCCATTATGCTTCATAGTATTGGGTTACAAATTCCTTTAGACAAATATGTTCCAGTTAGCTCCAAAGAAGAGTAGGTGATACTGTCCAGTATTGTGGACAAAGAAGAGGCTTGCTATGATACGCCGCTTAATGTATAGAGCTGGTGAGGACAGAGTTGTAAGAATGCCTAACATAAATAATAAGTTACTCTGATATTCTCAGAGTCTAAGAACATGTAGGCTAGATGATAGTAATGTAAGGTGGGGCTGAAAAGGGCTGGAAAACTTTCACCTGACCTGTGATGGTAATTACACTAAAACTTGTCAGGTTTATCAGCTTTGGTTCTGCAGGGATTTATCCTGTGTCTGCTATGTGTTACTATTTGCCATTAAAAATCTGGATGATGGAACACAATATGCTATCATTTGTTTGCTGTCAATGCTACACAGAGGAGGAGCAGCAGATACTGGAGGGTAGGATCAGAGTTCAAAATTAACTTGACAATTAAATGGTCTGAGGAAAAAAGTAATTCATAGTCCCAAATATGATGTGGTGAAGGGTAGAATGTAGGCGGGGAGGACAGCAAGGATGATGAGTGTTACAGCAGTTGTGGTAGTAGGAGAGGATATATAGGCTAGTGTAATGTGCACGTCTGTTGTTTTCACAACTATAAGTAACAAGGCTGATCTTAAAAACACACTGGTGAGACAAAGAAGTATTACTTTTATTTTTGGGATGATTAACTGAGGAACTGAGCTCAATTATGTTTGAGTGTCTAATTTGAACGGCTCATCACCTGTATTATAGTCATTAAAATTTATGTAGTATTTAAATATTTAGTATATAGCTTCTGCTAACTAAACTTGCACCTTTAATTTAGAGGTCACTTCTTTTGAAAATCAGACTCCCCAGATGTTTTGAATTACACAGCCATGAAATAAAGGACTCCAAAGTTGTGGGGTTGCGAGTTGATCTGAGATAGAGACAAAGATAGAATCTACTTCTCCATGGTAGCATTTAAGTGTTTGGACTAAAGAAATGCTTTTTCTCCTTAACCCTTCCAGTTCTTGTCTCCTGTACAATTTCACTCTCATGTACTGCTGATAACAACCTCCTCAAGTCTTTGAGTTTCCATACCAATACCCCAAGATCCCTGCTCATTCATAAAGAATTATGCAATACTTAATATAAGAATGTATTTTAATATATACACGTACATAAATGCTGACAAGGTTTGATGGCAACCTACATTCTGGAATTTCTTAATAGCTATGTATTTAACTTTTAAAATCATAGTATATTTAAATGTGATTTTTATGTATTTTTAACTCAAGTTTGTAACATTTGAAGTACTCTAATACTCCTGTGAAATATGGTGATATTATATTTTTCTTCATACATTGTAAAAGAAAATATCTAAATATTATCTTTTTCTTTTCCGTATCAGATTGTGAAGAACAATCCGCACCTGCTCCCAGGTACCACCATGATAACTGATGGTCCTGCTTGAAAGGCACAATCTTCTGGGAAGTTTGAAATTACTTGGACAGTGGACACTGAGTTATGTTCTAAACTGAGTGTCTTCTTTGATTAAGAACTCTTACATATTTCTCATGTAGCACACTGGATTTAGAATATAAATTTTTATAGTCATATACAACATAGTTTTTATTTCTGTAGCCTCGTGTCATATGAATAACATGTTGTAGAGCCTTGAGAGGGCTTGTGCCTAGTCTTGTTCAGTTAGTCACTGTAGAATTGTCTAAAAGAAAATATTTCAGATTTATGCTGGATAATGCTACATCAGCCTTGTTCTGTCAGTGTTGTTTTAACTCTTACTGTTTTTCCACCTCCCCACCTCTGTTGTTTAACATGATGGGTTTTGCACAAAATTAGGAAAATAAGCCTGTACCAAAATTAACATCCTAAAAGTAATAAGACTTAATAGAAGCCACATTTCTGATGGACTGCTTGTTAACAGGAATCTGTAGGATCAGTGCAAACGTATCATGTTACAGATATCTCATTCTTAATCACTGTAGGTTCAGCAAGTTGCTTTCAGAGGCAGGGGAAGGGAATAGGGGCAGAAAAGACAACTACAGACATAGGGGAAGAATCGTGTTGATTTATATTTTTTATGGTATTTTCAAGTTACTTATAGAGGAATTCAGTCATTCTAATCTGTTGTTTATTACTGTAAATGGATTAATTGCTTCTCCTTATTCTTTCTTAAATCATTTTATATTTCAGTGACTAGTTGTAGCTGACCTACTATTGATTGTACAGTTCACGTGAGAAAAGAAAGTAAATGCTAATGCCACCAAGATACTTGCTAAACACAAACCAGTGCTACCCAGCCTGAAAGTATGGAGACTGGTCTTTAAGAAAGTACTCATTTAGCTGGAATCTCTAATGAAACAATGTACTTGTGTCTGTGGTATAACATACGTGTAGTTTTCTTAGGGGAAATTGCAGTAAGCACAGAATATTTGACTTGTGTTGATTTCTGTGCCTCTGTGATTCCTCTGTTAAGCTGAATAGATGATGTATTTTGGGCCAGATCTTCAGCTGGCATTATTTGTTATGCTATTACAGTGGACTGCTGCTTGGTATTTTCATGATGTGAAAATCATGGGAAATATCACATGAAATATAATTTGTGTGTTGAAGAACTGTTACAACTTTGGGAGATGATCCCTCTCTTTTCCTGCTATTAACAAACAATGCAATTTTATATTTTGCCGTAATTAATTGTGAATACAATAGATTTAGAAATTTGCAAGTTAAAATTAGCAAACTCAAATATGGGTTCTCAAAAGAATAATTGTTTTAATAGGTCAGGAAATAAACACCTGAAGCAGAAGGAATAGAAGAATTCTCATCGGTTGCCACTTGGGTATAAAAACAGTAACTTTTTTGCCTTATGTGAGAAGCTTTCAAACTTCTCCTTCTCAATGAAAATTATTTTTTTTCCCATTTCAGAGTTTTCAAGTCCACCAGCAGGATAAGCACAAAATGGGGTGCTCGGAGGGAATCTTGGAGTGCAGGTGGGACTCTCTTCCTTCAGCTTTAGGGATCTCAAGTAGGAAATTTCCAGTGGCAGTGGGGCCAGTACACCCTGGCTTAATAGAAGTGTGAGAGAGTCTCTGGTCTTGCTCCTGTTTTAAAGGCACTCTTCTGGCAGCAAAAGAGAAAGGCATTGGTAGGCTAGAGAATGAAATACACGTTAAGCCCATTGCTGTGTTTGTGCTTAAAATAGATGTATTTTAAAAAGTGGAATACAAATATGCAGACTTTTGTCAATTGACAAACGTGACAGTAATGCCCAAGTTTCTGAAAAAAAAATTGCAAGAAATAAGATTGTAATTGTACACAAACAACTTTAGGTCATAACTTCAATTGAAATAGATTATTAAATTTATGACATTTAAAAAACTGTACTTGCATAAGGAAATACGGGACTGAAGACTTCTGCTGTGAGCTAATATGGCTTTATTTGTCCTCACACATGACAGTGATGCCAGTATATAAGAAGAGAATGGTTTCTGAGGCCAATCCAAGGCTATGTGTACAGTGTTGTGGAGTAGGGTTGTTGTTCGACTCTCCAACTTATCTCCAATAGGAGACAGAAGAGAATTTATTGTGTGAAAATACTGAGGTAACAATAACAAACTAAAAACATTGCAGAGGAAGATGTAGAAAAACCTATACTACCATATCCATGAATGTCTCCTCTTACTCACAAACCTACCTCTTTTTCTTTTTTCATTTTTTTCTCTATTTTATTTTTGTCCTTTTTCTTTTTTTCCTTCTTCCATTTTCCTCCTGTTTCCTTTTTTCCTTCTTTTTTCCTTTTTCCTTGTTTTCTTTTTCTCCTTTTCTTTCTCTTTTTTCTTTTTCTCTCTTTACATGATTCAGTGTTATCCATAAAAATGTCAGATATTCTTATTTTTGACACCCTTCTTAATTCTTTCCTTTGATTTTGATATAAATACCTATTTTCTAGAAATTAAACTTGCTTCAACAGTAAAGGAAGATTAATAAGCTCTTTATGTATCACTACTTGCTGTTCACTGTGAAACTGCTCTTGTGCAGCCTGATCAGCTATTTCTGTTGGCACGCAACGGAGCTGGAGTTTTGCCTAGAGTAGCACAATCTTTTTATTCGCTGGAGAAACAGCTAGTCACCACCTCAGCTATATGATACTCTGCCTACTGCTATGCAGGGACATAGTTACTCACTGCTTGTGCTAGTGCCCACACCTCTAAAGCTCTGTGATATCCACACTTTATCATTTCTTTTCCTAGCACTTCTCTGTATTCCTGGTTTTTAAATGTTTCTGTTGGTTTCTTTTGGCTTCTTACTCTCAGTCAGTGCCTGACTTGACTACTTGCTTACAGTTGTCATGCCAACTCGCAAGCCTGGAAACTCAAGTAGAGAGAGGATTTCTCTTTTTTTTTTCCCCCTTTTTTGTGTGTCAAGTACTCCCTTCACAGTTACCAAGCTGCATGAACTGAATGCATAAGTATGGCAAACGACTCTGTGACTTTGGTCTGACACTTAAGTTTCTAAATATCCGTTTCTGCTTCATGAAGACTTTTTTCAGCCCTTCCTTAATCCTTTCTGCTTGCCCACATGCTGAAAATCAGGAAAATTAGATCAATGAAGTGGGGAAGGGATTTTATAGACTAGTCATTGCATTTTTCATACTTAAACAGAACTGCAAACATATTTCAAATACCCTACATAGAAATGATTTTTAAAAATCCATGAGTCTGTTCAATCTTTCTGAAAGTTAGATGTTACTGAATTTAATTAACTTTTCATGCCAATTCATGCAATATTTATGTGTATCAGCTTTCCAAATAACCAAGTGAATAATATAAGAGAAGTACAGGAAATTAAAAATGCAAACTCTTAACTCCTTATACCGAGGTCATATGCCATCATTATTCTTTGTTAGTAATGTATGTAACAAAGACGTAGTTCTGTGAAATAACTGCTCTCCAAAATAAACAGTAGTTTTAATAAGTTTGCTGTAATTGACAGCTACATTCACAGGTTAATTGTGTTGGAAGAAGTAACGTGTTTAAAGGGAATTGATTTAAAGAGGAAGAAACATGGAAATTTCATCTCAGACAGTACGACTCTTTGGAGATTCCTGTAGGTGAGTTTGTTCTAGGTTTAACAGGAACCACCTGTATGACTTGTGTAATAATGCATCTAACGTGTGTCTTGCTTTTCTCAAGTTCTAAAAGGTGTGATTTATCATTGAAGATATTTCATGTATAAATACTTACTGTAGTTCATTATAGTTCTTACTTTAAATTGAGCTTTCCTGGCTGCAGGAACATGCATTGAGAACATGCATTTATTTTGCATGAAGGACTTGAGAGAATCAAACTCAGCCTTTTCACAGTTGGTTAATAGTAATTTCCTTTTCTTCTACTGTATCAGACAAGTATGTTTGCTATAACTGAGCCCATTCTGAAGTGGTAGGCTTTTATATCTTATTGAAAAAGGCAAGAAACCTCAGATATCTAAAGAAGCTTTATCCTAAGAGGCAGCTGTTGCGGATCAGGGTTCCAGAGCTATATTAAAAGTTATCCTACACTTGGGCCACCTTGCAATAATCTTAGATAATTTCACTCCAAATACTAGAGATTCTGCAGTTTATCTAAAGCATTGAGTTTCTTCTAGCCGCAGCCCTCTAACAGAAGGGCCTAAAACTTGCATTGGCCCTTTACAAGGACAGAGGAGTAGAGATAATTGCATCGGTCAACAACTCCAGGTCTTAGTGATTGTAGATAACTGCAATAGATGTTTAATCTAAAAGGATCTAGAGACCATCTGTACCTCTTGCAACCACACACTCTACAGAAACCCGTAAAACAGGCCGAGAGTTATAAACTGCCATATGAGGAAAGATGAAGCGTTGCAAATGTCTTGGGATCCTGTGGAAATACTAACTTTGATCAACAGTTTCTGCATGATCTTTAGAAGTATATATATATAGTGTATATACACATGCTACAGGCAAAAAATCCCCAAACGGACTTGTCTTTCTGATCCTAATTTGGGTGACTTGTTTAAGTGGGCATATGAGCAAGGTGAAACAGGCTGTCCTTGAGAGGTTTTAGTACTTTGAGGAGCACCAGCACAGCCCAACTTGTTTGTTTCTTCTTGTGCTTTCCTTCCTAATACTTGCTAATGATGAGACAGGATATAAGACACATAAAAAACAGATGATCAAGCTGCAAAATGACCAAGAAAGCTTGTTTACATTCTACATCTGCCAAAAGGAAATAAACTCTTGGTCTTCTATGCTAGGAATGTAGCTTGAAAAGCAACGTTACTTTCACATCATCTCCCTGGTACTTCCTTGATACTGCATTTTATGCAACGTTTCCTAACTAGAGTTATTGTGGGAAGATTCTAGGATGGGAGGAGACACAACCAATTAGAAGAGCTAATCAACTGGAATGCTGAGAACCAGTGCTTTGGGGGCCTCCCATCCACGCGGCACCATCAAATGCACTTTGCTGAGGAAAGGACAACTTGTTTGTTTTGGCCATGGCTCATGTGAGCAGAGATAGCGAAAAGCCAGGGAATCCAACTAGATAAAGAACATCTGCAAATGATGTTCTGTTAATGCATATTCTATCCAAAGAAGCCTTGATGCTTGGTCTCAACTCTGGTCTTGGCCACACATGTTGCTTTGTCAGGTTTGTTCAGAATCAGCTTTTGTTTCCTGTAAATAAAGGGGGTGCAGAGTCTGTTTCATGCTATTCCACAGTAACAGTGTAAACTATTCAGAAAAAATGAAAATAAATTGTTGGATACATGGAAATCCATTCTTGAACTAACTTAAAAAACTAACTGTGGATTTAAAAGCTTAGTCAAGTCTTTTGTTATTTGAATCTTACCTATATTTATCTATGTTTTCTTTTACTTTAGTAACTAAAGAAGATGGACGAATGTGACAGTGTGAGAAATAAAGATGCCTGATGATTCATGCGATATAGAGGCCAAAAAGTTAAATATAAAATTTTGAAGAATACACTAGGTAACTTTAGAGAGGAAATGGGGTCATATTGCTGCAGGAGGGGCTATTTAGTGCTCTTTGTAAACTCTGATTTTCATCTATACAGCTAGGAGGACTGATTTAGGGTGGACTTTTCAATAATCTTGTTTCTGTGGGTACTTGCAAGGTAAAGACGCCTAATTCAGTATTTGTTACCAGTTATGTGAACAAAGTTACATTCTAGGAAAATGTAATTGGCCCTTCAGTTTAATAATATTTTTCTGAAGAAGAAACATCTCTTTAATTATTCACTTTCATGGTCCTAATGTATTAATAATCATGAATAACTGGTTATTACAGTTGTATGATTTCTTCATTCATTCATTCTGTTCAGTTTATTTCTAGTAAAGTGGGATGAGCACAATCTTGAAGTTGTTTCCAGAGAGAAAATTATATACTATTTTGAGAACATAGAGTTGGAGAAAATTTGCATTTGGGACAAACTCACTTTTAGTTCAATTGCTTGAAACCACAGGCTGAATTTCATGTCCTGCACAGGTGCTTTGCATGGACTCACTGGAATTGATAGCTGATATCATGTCCAAGAAGGTATTGTTGCAATACCTCTTACAAATCTTCTGCTCAAGGATTCAGCCCTTGATTTAGGGTATCTTCTCTGCAGCCTTTTTTTTAGCGAAGAAAAAAAAGATTCATCATTCATTTAATTTTTGTGGTGTAGTCTCCAATAAGGTAAGCAGTAAGTTGATGTCCAGTATTTCACTAACAACTGCAAAATTTGTAACTACAGAGTCCCCTTATAGGAATTTGGATTGTTTGGTAAATTAAGATAATACTGAAGTAATATTAAATTAAGATAATAACCTTTATTTATTTTACTACAAGTTAATTTACTCTTAAAGCTACTTGACATTTATACAGTTGTTTCAAACAATTTTACAAATCAAAGAGTTTTAAGATTAATTATTACTTGCACAATAAACCATAATAAACCAATCAATTAAGTTTTTTAAATTGACTTTCTGAACTGACTGCTGTTGGGTTAATGCAAACATTTTTTCTCTCTTTTCTGGTTGCTTATATATTCTATGTAATGGATCTGTGTGACTTGGCTGACAGTGAGTGTTTCTTGGTTCTTTTTTGTCTCATCTGAAGTTCTTTGATCCTCTACTTTTATTAAACTGATTCTCTTAAACTGATAGGGAAAGAACACACATGCTCTGTCTTGGCACTCAACGGCTGTTAACTAGACCACGGTGCATGTTTCTACATTATGAAGAACATAGAAGACAACAGTGAGATTTCCATTTTTTCATCTTTATGTATAATTCTTGTTCTCCCCTCTGCTTTTTCAATATTAACATTATATTTAAATAATAAAAGGTCTTTTTTCTTCATGACTATAGTGTATCTGACTGATTTGTCAGCAGCTTGGACACTTTGGGAAAAAGAAAGCTTAAAATTGAAGAGATTTTGCTCTTTATACTTATATCACTAATCTATGAAAATTTCATTTTGTAACAACACAATTCTAAATCAGCCTGCCAAAATTGTAAAATATCCTAAGGAGAAGAATGGGAACCAACTGCACTGGTTCTCTGTGAGCTGGGAGTTCCAGTCGACCTAAGAAACATTTTAGTTGAATATACCAGGCTGCTTTCTACTTGAGAAATGTAATGAATCTAGAAGGCAGTGCAGAATGGACCTCATTCCACAATGACAGACCAAACAAAATAGTTTCTGGTGGGATATGCTCCCTCTCCCCTCATCACATGAATTACTTCAGCCTAGGAGAATCTTGGGGAGTTTGTGAATTCACTCAGGATCTTTGCCAGTCTAAAGGTACATAAACTTGAGTCAAGATACATGGCCCGAAAATGTGCTGCTTTGTGGACAGAATAAGAAAAATTTTAAAAAACATTTGTTTGAATATATTAAATAGTGAGTCATAACAAGTCAGTTTATGGCAAACTTCAATTTGCAGACTCAGACTAAGAGCCAAAGTCCTAAGTCTAGAACTAACTACATTGCCTTCAAAAATTATCCATACTTGATACCATGAAACTCCAGGAATTAGGGCTCCTATGTGTGTATGTAATGTTAAGTAGTTTTTGTGAGCTATTTTATATCTTTTGATAGATTCACTTTTTTTCAGATTTAAGCATTTTCATCATAAGTCTAGACAACTTCAGAAAGTGAGATGCAGATGTTGTCCTTCCTCGCATTTTATCGAAGTATAATTTTCATCACAGAATAAAGAAAGAAAAGAGGACACTTCATCCACTTAATTACTGTTGTTCTTATTTTAATGATATTTCCACATGACAGTGCTCTCTTTAAACTTCAGTCATAATTGCTCTGAAACCCTTGGAAGGGGAACTGGTCAATGCTTTCTTTTTAATCTTGATTTTACTATCTTCTTCCAGGTCAAACCTGTCCATCACATCCAGAGTTCTTTCAGGCTGGCCAGGGGTAATGCATGTGCTCCATCTCAAACAGGTACTTTTGAGATGGTGTGGGATGGGTTAACACTAGTTCTTTGGCATCAAAAGGTACCTTTTCAAAGTTACTTACTGGATTTAACAATACAATTTTTGGATAGTTTGATGATTGATGATGACACAGAGTCAATAAGTTACAAACACACCCAGTTTTATTACAGTTATGGTATGCTACACCCAGTAACATTAGGATAGAAAAACAAAAAATTGCAACTGATGCTCTTTGATGCATTGCAATAACGACAAGGGTTAGACTTCAGGTTAGGTTACCATGTCAGGCTAGGGAACGCCATGGCATTAATTTTGGGTGTGAGAAGAACTTTTTGAGCCAGAGCTGGACCTGGTGCCAGTTGGCTTCCTATAGTTAGTGTTTTCTTTTCAGCTGGGCAGATTTAATTTAAAGGGTAAAATATTTTTAAGGGCTAGAAGTCAACCTGGTGTGGTGGTTGGGTCCACGTTACTGTGGGATTTAAAGGGGAACATTAAGAGTTTTTGAATGTGTTTTAAACAGGAGCTAGTAAACCATGGTTAGCTTTTGGTGTGGGAGGGGCTGCTGGTGAAGCGTGAGGAGCTGACCTACAGAAGGGCCTCATGAGGGGCAAGGTGAAGGATCGGGTGATGTGAATCATTGAGTCAGTGTTGCTGCCCAGATCTAGGTGTTATCAGTGTGTCTCTCAACGTCATTACACCTGCAGCATGATGCAGTTCAGAGTTTGACAGGGATTGCTAATCTAGGTGTAGCTTTAATTTCAGGATTAGTGTTAATGTTAGGGTTCAGGCTGGCATGAGCAGGAAATACTGCAGCTTCTTGATCTGATCTGGTCAGTGAGGTCGAATATGTGTTTTTGATGGTAGGATGCAAACACTGGTCCTAAATGTAACAAAAAGGCCCTTTCCATAACAAACCTGAGAGCCCTGAGCTGTAACCTTGTGCTTTCTGGCCCATTTCATCTGAGGGCAGCTCAGTGACAGGACTCCATGGGAGACCCCTGCCACGTGAAGATGTGAACAGGGAGAAGTGTTCCTGGTTACAAATGGTGTGCAAAGGATTTATTGCTGCTCATAACATCTGACCTTTGTATTCCCCTTCCAGGCTGAAGTTCAGGAAGAGACTGCTGCTTCTCTCAAACCTCACAGCTGAGGCATGGTTAGGTGATCCCTAAAACAAGTATGAAAGCAGGGCTGACCCCTAAGATAGAAGCAACGACTCCTATCAAGCCCAGAACTACTTACAGCTAGATTGCACTGATCCTCAGCAGCTCTTTGTAGACTCGGCAAGAAATCAAGTTAAAGTCTTCCTAAAACCCTGCCCTTGTCAGAGGACAGTGGATTACTGTCACTCTTAATCACTACTCCAAGCAGAGTTTGCAACTTTTCCAGGATCTGCAGCAACTTGGGTTTGCAAGCCAGTATCCCCTTGCCTAACCCCAGGACTATGGTGAGGGAATCTGCCAACAACTGTCCACCCACCCCAAACTAAGTTGCCTCTCTCCAGCTGCAGGGATTGCAGCTCACCAGTTTTTATCAGCCCAAATTCTAGTGCTACACCCTCTCTGAAATGGATTTTTCAGCCCAAAATCTCTTACAAATGGTGCAATTAAGTGCAGTCAGGTGGCTGTAGCAACTCTAAACACACCTTGATCACCCTATCTGTAGTAACCCAAACTCTCCCATTCATCCTGGGCTGAAATCCAGTCCCCTCCTACAATCTCTTTGCTCAGAAGAGTAGTCACAAATCTTTCACTGCGTCTGGGCGGCGTTAGTAGGTAATTCAGTGCCTCCTCGTATCACGCAGAGACGCTCCTTCAGTGTTAATCAGGGGCAGAATCCTTCTGATTCAATAGGCAATTCTTCTGGTGAGCTGCATTTTAACACATAGTACTGAATATGTCTTTTGCAGCCTACTGAAGTACTGAGCAGATTTTGCTTACCTCCAAAGCACCATACAGCACAAAAAGGGTGTGGGTTGAAGTTTCTGAATTTCTTTGATTGGCTAGTAGGGCACTTTGAAGTTGAAATTAGAAAAATGGTTTCACATGCCTTTAAACAATACAAAGACTGAAATTATCTTTTTCTTTTTTTTTTATGAGTGATTTATGCTATGCATCCAACTTGCTTTTGAGAATAGGATATTAGTGGCTTTTGAAAATTCCTCCTCATATTGTTAAGATATATTTTTTAAAAAAAACCCTATACTTTACCAAGTAGACATCTGCAAATTAATTATTCCTATACCATTTGCTCTGCTAAAAAAAAAATTAATGGATTAATCATGTTAAAAAAATAAGTACAGTTAACTCAGTACATATTAGATTGCATACAGCTTCAGCATAGCTAGATACATCAAGCATCAAATAACATCTGAATGATTAGTCAAAGTATATATAAACATGAGCAAGGAGGTCTATTAGCTAATCTTGATTGTTTAAAAAAAAGTAAAACCTACTAAAGTAGAATAAGGGAAGACCTGATTGACATGACAGAATGACAGTTTTTCTTTAATATCTCTGCTATGTTCTTGTCCTACAGCATGTATGTTAAAGCCCGTATTGTTTATGTTTTGTTGTATTTTGGCACAAAAGACTCTAATCCAGAGTATTACCTTCAATTCATAAAATTCATCTTTAAAAAAACAAACCACAACTTCTGTCCAACTCATTTTACCTGTTTAATTAAATTCCACAAAGAAAATTCCTGTATATGACTTTCTAAGGTATGAGATTCTCTTTTCTGGAGATGTGTTTAAAATTTATAATTATTCCCATGGGGAGATTAGTAGATTTATTAAAAAAAAAGTCTAGGTTCCTGGATTTCTGACATTCACGTGAAACAAGAAGAAAATCCAGGAAGAGGAACATTACTGTGTTACTTTGTCCCTTCACCTTGACGTTGTGTAGGAAAACCTGGACTTCAAAGGGTGAGAGAAAGTTCAGGTTTCATGCTAAATCAGTTTTGGGCCTGGCTCCCAGGATTTGCCAGCTATGCCCATTTTTTTGGGATATAAACTGTAAGATAATGTTAACGGAAAGAAAACCGCAGCCACCACACTCATTTTCCTTTGGCTGGAGAATCAGCTTAAATCCCCAGAGCGGCCAGTGCTGTATCCTTCCAGACGCCCTCTCTCCCCTAATCCAATCACCACCATGACCAGAAGCTGCTAACTGTGCTGTGGATTTCCAGATTTCTGCCTTAATTGCCAGCCTGCAGGAACTTGTGGCACGAAACAATAGCTGGCTCAGTCAGATGGGTAAACATCTGCAACCCCCCTGCTCCACGCTCTGCTGCAAAGGACGACCAGGAGAGGGTCCCCCAGCAGAGCCCGCGTGCTTCAGCTACCGAGGGTAGCGGTGGGATGCTGTGGCCCTGCTTACGTTGGCTGTGACCCAAGTTTCCTCCTTGACCTCTGTGTCACTGGTAAGAAGGGCACTGGCTGTAGGATGTAGCTACCCTCTGTGATTGTATCAGAAGTAGTGTGGCCAGCAGGACTAGAGAAGTGATCGTCCCACTGTACTTGGCCCTGGTGAGGCCCCACCTTGAATACTGTGTTCAGTTTTGGGCCACTCACTACAGGAAAGACATTGAGGTGCTGGAGCATGTCCAGAGAAAGGCAATGAAGCTGGTGAGGGGTCTGGAGAACAAGTCCTATGAAGAGCAGCTGAGGGAATTGAGGTTGTTAAGTCTGGAGAAAAGGAGGCTGAGAGGAGACCTCATTGTTCTCTACAACTACTTGAAAGAAGGTTGTAGTGAGGTGGGGGTCAATCTCTTCTCCCAAATAACAGGCAATAGGGAATGGCCTCAAGTTATGCCGGTGGAGATTTAAATTGGATATTAAGAAAAATTTCTTCACTGAAAGGGTTGTCAAGCATTGGAACAGGCTGCCCAGGGAAGTAGTAGTCACCATCCCTGGAGATATTTAAAAGATGTAGAGCTGTGGTACTTAAGGACATGATTTAGTGGCAGTGCTAGGTTTACGGTTGGACTCCATGATCTTAAAGGTCTTTTCCAACCTAAATGATTCTATAATTATCTGATTCTATGACTGGGGAGAATCAGGGATTTAAATAAGACCAACAAACATCATTGGTTGAATGACATCATTGTGGTGTGTCTCAGTGGATGTACTCCTGTTACCTACAGTCCCAATTAAAATAATCCTGACTAAACTAGCGTAGTCTCTGTTTTGAGTTGTATTAAGACTTGCAGGAGAGGTTGCATGCTCCCTTGCATGCAGCAGACCATACGTGTGTCTGGCAGAGGAAGCTGCAGATAGAAATTGTTGCTTTCATCACGTGTCAGGTTTACCGTGTGCAAGGACAGACAAGGGGTTTAGTGTTGTCGGCCTCTCTACAAAGGAAGGTACAGCAGCTGACTGACCTGGTGCCATGGCGGATCCCAGGGGCCAGTGACATGCTGTGCAGGGCAATGTTTCTTTCTGGCTTATATTATCTTCTGTTTACTTTAAGCGGCCTTTTGCTCTTTTATGAAGAACACAATTTAAAAGGAAACTGAGGCACTTTTTTTGCTGTAACCTGCCTTTTCCAGTAACTGAAGTAAGTGCCTCCAGCTACCTTTTTAAAATCCATTTCTCTATCCCTTTCTTCCCCCCAATACTTCTATTTTCTCCTGGCTGAACCTTTCCAGTAGTTGTGATCAGTGCTGCTCTAGTGAAGAGCTGTCAGGTGTCCGCAACATACGTCTTGAAGAGAAGCCAAGATCATTATGGACATAAATACTATTGTTATTTATTGTACTCAGCTATGGAATGAATCCTAACAACTGTCTGTGGTGGCTTGCTGTCAGGAAGGCTTTTGAAAGTCCTTGCAGCACATGAAAGAGCTGGAGGGAAAGTGTTTCTCTGCACTGGACTTTCCCAACACAGAGCAGCATTGTCCCACTTCTCAGATGAGCAACAGAGTCGGCATCCTGCAAATGATGACTTCTGAAGTTTAACCTAATTTTTTAAATGAGTAAGCCTATTGTTTAGAATAAGTACTAAAACAATCAGTGGATGTAGCCAGTCTCCCTAAAGGATATTACTAGAGAATTGATGGATTATTAAAGGGGCAGTATGTTTGTCCTGGGTCTCACCAAAAACAAGGTCTTGTTGACATCCTTCATTTTCTCCAAAACCAGTCATTGTTAAGGGTGAGTCAGAGATTTAGAGTGTAGATTGCAGATTTTTTAAGTAAAAAAAAAAAAAAAAAAAAA
>KZ505862.1:416739-478610 GCA_002844005.1 Limosa lapponica baueri
AACAGTACTGGACCCATAGGGAACCTGGGGAACATCACTAGTTCCTGCTTGATTGTTATATTTATCACCTTTTGAAGCAACCTAAAATTTCCGAAGTGAAAATTACTTCAAGCCACCTTTGCCCATACACTTTGCCTTTCTCCTTCTTCCCCAGGGCTTCTGCAGGCCATCAGTTCCCAGCCCTGCTCCTCTCTTTTAAGAAGAAAACCAGCTGATGATCACTAGTACGTTTGCAGAGACTGTGCTAGACCCAAATTGCCATCAGAAAGACCTAAAAATCCAGATATTACAAGGTGTGTTTGACTCCAACATTCTCCATAGACTCCTAACAACCTCCAGAGACTGAATAAAAGCATCCCTTTTTGAGAAGTTTCAGTGGCAGCATTTTATCTGGCTATTCATTCTCATGTATAGTGTGTAAGAATTTCATATTTCAATGACAAAGGAGGAATTCACAAAGGTTCACTTCAATGGGAAGGTGCGTCAACGACAGGGAGTTGCGGGGCGTGATTTAGAGCAGGAGCTTAACTTCAGACACTCTAAATCGTACCTCTGAAGGAGCCCCTTTCTTTCCATTGCCTGTAGAGGAAGTGCAGAGAGATTAGCCTCCATCAACACCCCTCTAAATGTCAATGCAAAAGATTGCATATGACGGCAGTTAGGAAATCAGATAGTTTAATGCAGCCATTAATTAAACAAAAACATTAAGGCAGTCTCACCACACATTTTCATAACTGTATTTGAACTAAAATTTCAGTGTTTGGAAAGATTTTTGTAATTAATTGCATCTGTAGAAGCAACAAAATACTAACAGCGTCTGAAAAATTATCCCTTGATGCCCTTAATACATCTAAGTGAGCAAAAAAAGGTACCCTGTCTTTTCATAAGTGCACTTATGGTACAAAAAGAAAAGCTTTGAACAACTGTCATTCAAAACATGGTATATAACTCTTGCAGCATATAAATAAAGCTGGGTGAAAACTTTGTTAAAATATTTATGCCCACTGTAAGATTTAACGTTTCCTTAAAAACACCATTTACAAAAGTGGTTGATATAGTAAAAAATGCACTTAACCCTTGGACTGTGTTTCTGAGCATTTCCTGGTATAGGTTCATGGTGGCAGCACAAAGAACCATAAATCCACAGAAGACACCGCGAGAAATGTGCGAATCGGATGTTCTTGGACTCCACCACGGGTGGACTCCACCAAGCTGGGGGGGAAGGAGACCAATGCTTTTTGTTCTCCATTGGCCAGGGAGCAGGAGTAAAGAAAAAACCTTACCCATATGCTGAAAGCACACATCACTTTACAGGAAACATATTATCAATACTCAGAAAACAATACATTGGGCAATATTCCTTTCTAAATTCCAGACTGAAGCACTATTTACATTTTGTATCAATCAGGAGCTAGCAGCAATTTGGTAGGATTTAAACCAAGATAAAGATCTTTTTTTTGTGTGTAGAATATGAATGTTTCCTATATGAGCTACTAAAAGCACCAAGACAGGCGCAAGGGCTTTTTTGAAAAGGCTCATCCCAACCAGATGAAGAAATACTTGCAATGTTTATATATGTAAGTGGTGTTGACAGATCTGGATTCCTCATAACTTTGAGAATTTTCTGCAGTTGCTATATTTACCAGCACAGACACCATTATATCTGTGTTATACACCACATTATGGGTGAGAACACAGAAAATTACAATATATCCAAGATTATGCATTTTAACTGTGATATTATTCCACAAAGTATTCATTCTGAAATGTTAACAAGCACTCAGATTACATTCATTGTTAGTATTAATTTCTTCTATTGTTTGTTACTGCTAAATGTTTTTATTACAGTGTACGTTGCTTTATCGACATTGGAAATGCAATAAGACGTATTCCAATGTAATGCAAATATGGGACTACCATACAATTCAGCTAGAGATCATAGCCTTTCTCCATCATTTTCTCCATCAGTAATTGTTGCAATAGGAGCTTATTTGACACAGGAGAATGAATTGCTGCTTTAATGATTTTTACTGAAAAGAACAAGACCTCTCACATGCAAGAAAACTCAGCAGGACTGTATGTGTTAAGCAGATTATTAAAAGAATACAATATGGGAAGATGAGCTAGACCATTCCAGTGCATATAAAACATTTTCTCATTAATGCTGTTTTATTCAGAAGCAGTCAGAGGCTTATTAAATGCATTACCAGTTTACCAGAATTTCCTCTATTTTCAGTTGATATAATTTCTCTCTCTTTCTCTCTTTTTTTTTTCTCCTCCTAAGGCTCTAAGATCTCTCAGTGGTAATTATTAATATAATATCAGTATTTTGGCCCCTAGTATATAAATGTGTATTAGATATGCAGGTACTGAGCCATGCAAACACCATTAATTTTCAGATGAGGAATTCAGGGGGACATATTCATGGCAGCTGAGTTACGGCAGATTCGATATTACAGCTGGGCTCTGAGCCAGCCTTACGATCCTTCCCGTATTACCAGCCATCGAGGGCACACAGTCGCTGGTGGGGCTGTCAGCTTCAGGCTGTATCAGAAAGCTGAGATCCCACGAAAGCCAACCATAGGAAAGGCAGGTCTGGGGCAGCTTGGCAGCAAGTCAGCTTCTAAGTAGTAATGCTTATATTAAAGATATTCTGCCTTCCACGCTTAATAGTAAGAAAGTTTGATTGAAGACAGGTTCAAATTGCACTCTGATGCCAGGTATTTAATATTCAGCAGTTTTGGGAGTTTTGCTATCTGAAGCAAAAGGGATTTAGATTTATTCCAGACTTTCACAGTAGAAACTTGCTCTATGGCCTGGAGCCACTGAGCTAGAGAAGAAAAATAAAAAAAAAGGCTGCTGGAGGTCTGATCATCTTCCTTTTGGCAGAAAAACTCATGGTTCTTTTTATGCTTTTCAAAATTGTTCCACTGTAGGAATTACCCTTTGCTGCAGCACCAGGAAATCCCCATTTTGCCTTGAAACTGCTGCAGGGTCCAATATGATGATATGATTTTTTTCTGAAAGTGTGGAGCTCAGGACTCCTGAGATGATGAACTCCCATCTCCTTCCCTCCCTCCTCCTTCTCTTGCTCCCTTCCTCTCTCTCCAAGAGATGCTTCCTAGCCCTTGGGTTTGCAAAGTTAGGTTTGCTGCAAACAAGAAGCTAAAAAAAACTAGAGAAGCAAATTAAAAGAGCCACAAGTTACATATCAGCTTTTGTTGTTGTTGCTGGTGTTATTTAGAAAGCCTCCTGATCCTATGGCAATCCAATTATATTTGAAGCCTGGCTCATGATTTTTAAATGCTCGATGGCACATCAGGTATCCTTGGGGATCCACAGCAGGCTATGGCTGCTGCATAAAACCTGTATTAGGTTAATACACAGTTCTCCGTTTAGACGACAGATACAGGGACAGACTTGCCAGTACAAATTCTTCATTTACTTTTAGGTGATAGGAAATACAGTGCCTGTATTTGAAGCTCTGATTAAATAATTTATTAGCTCAACATTTCGTATCGCTAGCTAACAGCACACATGCAAGTAAGTGTTATATTCATTTGGATTTGCATTTGCATGGATGGTTTCATCTATAACGCAGCCATAGACATTTAGAACATAAGAACTGTCAATAACGTAATCTGTACATTGAGGGAGATAAAGCCCTACCTGGAGCATAAACGAAGAATGTAAAATTCAGAACCATTGGTGTGAAAGGTTTTGAAATGTGTCTACAGGAAAAGCATCCTCTTTGAAGCGGGTAGCAAGAGGAAATTAGGAGACATCCTTCCACACCGAGCCATGGCCTGTGAAGGTAAGTAACGGGCCAAAGTGTGTAAACAAGTCACATCTTCCTGGACACCCTTAGCTGCACCCTTACAGCAACAGCTGGAGGTTGTTTCAGGCCCTCTGCGTGATGCACAGAAAGTTTTACTCTTCCATCTCAACACCTTTTGCGTTTTTAAACTATTTTCATTGTTACACCTTGGCCTATTTCTAGGAGAGGATCATATTTTGCAGACAAACCAATGTGACTTTCCTAATGACCCAGTGACCTTAATCTCTAACATTTTGTGGTTTCCTGTGTGGGGAAGCGCGAGAGCAGCAACCTCAGCTCTTTCAGCAAATCGATCCCAGTTGACTGCAGCGCATCTGCATTTTGATCTGCTCTTCTATTCACTCACCAAAACAAGCCAATAGTCAGGATGACAGTGAAACATCTGCAAGGAAGAGCACGTATTTCTTCCTTCTCCTGCTGGAGATTCCTAGCTAATTTCAGAATGCTTCTGGCTACAGCACCACAATAGTTTCAGCTTTGTGCTGGTTTGTGTCTCCTGTGTTTTTTCCTTGCTGCAGGGGAGGAGCGGAGGAGTTTCCCTGGTGCAATTGTTTGTGTCAGGTAAACTCTCCATAAATCTCTTCTTGAGGAATTCAGTTCATTAAAGCCCAATTAGACACCAATGGCTTGATTTACCTCATTAAGGGCTCATTTAAAGTAGCAGAAATAGCAAACTGCTGTTAGGGATTTATAGCTAGAGTTTTAGTGGTCTGTGAACAGACAAATACCAAGGCAAAGTTCCTTTTACTGTACTTTTCACTCACTCATATTTTTAAGCATAAATGCATATTAAAAAAACATTTACTAAACCTAGAGTCAAACTCTGAACATGCGACAAGGAAGACATTGCCAAGTACAGTAATTTACCTGCAATTCTTTTTTTGATGGTTAGTTTAAAGCCTAACTATGTTTTCCTTTGGGCTGTATTTGGTGAAAAGATTAAGAAAAAAGGAAACAGTCTGAATAAAGTCTTTCATTTCCCATAAAACTTGTAATCAAAGAAAAGAAAGTTTCTACAGAATTAACATTTGCTTGCATTGCATCTACCAGCACTGCAAGAACAGGTTTATTCAGCTTCTGAAGCAATTAGCAGGAGTCTGTGCACGCCTGCAGGAGAAGGCTATGGACATTATGAAATAGTCACAATTTCAAGAACTTTTCAGAAAAAATATTTTAGGTAAAAATGACCCAGGTAGCATAACCAGCACTTTCAGGGGCCCAGGTCCCTGTGAATGTGAACTTTGGTTCTTTTCCTTACCAAGCTGAAAACATTATCTGATGCTTCAGACAGCACTATCCCAGAAATGGCTGCATGAGCCCTGCAGGAAAGCACCTACACACATTTATGCACAACTATAACTCTATTTATTTGGATTCATAAACTCAACCTGTGTTCCTAGAGGCTGAAAGCAATCAAGAAGTTTGATATCTAATCTATACTGCTCATTCAGGCTCCCTCTAAGGCTAACAGAGATGCAAGAGGACTTTTATAGGTCCTCTACAAGAGCTGTGTAGTGGTTGACTTGTCTTTATTGCCAGACTGCATGCTATACAGCTGCGTTTGCTGAGGTGCATTGCTTTAAGAAGGTAGATGTTAGGTAAGGTCCCAAGTTTTCCCTTTTTTCAGATTTCAGTCAACCATGGTATTGCATAATACTTCAGAGGGTTTACTGGAGGTAAAATTTAAAGATTTTGATTAGCCACATCAGACAGCAGCCTCTAAAAGCTGCACTAAACTACAACATGGGTATAAGTAAGTGTGTGTGTGTGTATACAGACACCTATGATACCCCATTTGACAAACAAAGGGCGGCATATTACATTCTCTGATTTATGCAAAATGGTCTTCCCTGAGATGAGACAATCTCAGGAATTATTTCAACCCAAAATTTATACTCTCCTATCTAAGGTTAAGTGTGCTTTAGATAAAAGTATTCAGATACATCATTGCCCTCAGTTTGTGCTTTTTCAGCAAAAGACTCTTAAAGGTGGAGGGACAGGTCTCATAACTCAAGTGTTTGAGCCTTTGAATTTAACGCTGAAGTTCATTATAAATTGTACAGCAGAAAAACAGTGAGTTTGAACCACATTTTCCTCTTGTACTAGAGACATTACAAAGATGTGCTCTATCAAGAATGGTTTCAACTTAAAATGTCAGTTCTTTTCAGTTAAACCCTCAGACAAGCTACAGACTGGGAGTTCATCAAAGCCATTGAGCCATGTCAGACAAATCAAAAAAGATAGGCATGGATTCAGCAGTCATGAACAAATGCAAACATTAAAATAAAAATATTTATCCATCTCAAATGGAAAGTTATTTCTGATATTCTGAAAAGAAGCTAAAACAATAGCAAGAGAAGATAAAAGATAACTGCAACCTCAAGGTCGCCAAAAGTTCTGTTAAAGCCTTATAGTCACGTCTCTTAGTAACAAGGAGATAAATCATAACCTTTGACTTTTGGAAATTCATCTTCAAAATATCCACAGTTGCCATAGCTTGCTGTTCCCATCGCTCCCTCTGACCCTTCTCAGAGAGCTTGACTAGAAATGGGATACTGAAAAAAGACAATTGCTCAGATCTGGAAGCTTCTTTGTATTTTTTAATCTTCCTTCTCTGATTTCCCTAACAGTCACTGCTACAAAATGCCCATCTCTTCTGTGCTAAATCTCAATATAATTTTGAAAGCAAAGTTAAAATCTAGTTAAGATGCACTTTATCTGAAAAAGTTTTCTTTGGAAAAGTTTATGGGAGAAATTTGGAGATAATTTTACATGGAAAACCTGAAACCTGTCATAGTCATTTAAGCACTTGAAGTCAGTTCTTTCAATTAAGCTGAATTCCCACTTTTCCCACAGAAAATTTAGTATCTGAAAATTTGCACACACTAGCTAAGGGGAGTTCTTAAAAGGAGTTGCACAGAACAGCTTTCCTCCAGCACTGCCTGGACTGTGAGTGAGTCTACATTTACCCCAAAGTTAAAATCAACAGTTAAACCCTTAAAAACTCTTAGCAGTGTGGTCTGGTGAGCAGCTGAGCTGGTCTAAAAGTCTGCTGTTGCCAGAAAGCAACACCTTCACCCCACTGTCTCTCCTCCTCCTCCCGCAGCCCCAGCATCACACCCGCTGGCTCACACCCTCAGCAGCGACGCAGCCCCTCATGCAAAGCACCCACAGTCTGAACAAGAAGGGAAAACAGAGGGCGAGAAGCTAAATGATGCCTCGAGATCACACAGTACGTAAGGCAGAAGAAAAGAGCAGACCCAAATTCTGATTTTTCAGATGCCAGCCCCTGACAGCGGTCTGCGCTGTGCCTTATCTAAACAATCACAGATCGGCCAGCGCAGGAAAACAGGAAGAGGTAAAATAAGGTGAGGGCTTTTTTCTCTCTCTCTCCTTTCAGGAAAAAAAAGTGGTCAAATCAAAGGAGCTGATTTTCTGCTTATGTTTAGGGGAAGGTACTGATAGATAGATCATGTTTCAGTTTGACAAGTAATACCAAATAATAACCACTTTGTGCAAGTCACAGAGGAGTGCAGCAGTCTCATTTTCAGGCTGATTTCTGAGGCATCCAGGACTTCTGCAGTGGTGGTGTCCATCTGGCTCTCCCCACCTTACCCAACTACTTTTGAACCCATTGGCTGACTTCAACCCAATGTTCATGAAAAACCGTGTCTAAACAGGGGAGAAAGAAACCTGAATTAATTCTCTAAGAAAAGCAAGGCTGCAGTCTGTGCTGATTCAGGAGGCAGAGGAGAGAGACCACGGTACTGTGGGAGGATTTAGGAGACATAAATGTTATTTAATGATATTGCAGCAAGGAGGAATGGAGAGGAGCTGAGACTATGACTGTAAAGGGTCATAGCAAACAACACCATAAGAAACTAGGTTTGTTAATTCTGCAGTTTCTTTCATGGATGGAAAAATATCTTTGTAGGGTTTTTAAAACAACACCGTGTGTTTGAATCTTTCAATTCAAAATCTTTTCTTCTGAGCGATCATCTGCTTTCAAAAAGGCAGGAAGAGCTTATATGTTTAAGTCTTTCGTGGAGGGAGGTCCTGCACAGAAAATAAATGATCAATGCACTTATATAATTTTGAATCTTACATGTTCATAGTTTTCCAAACCACAAATAAACACACAAGCCCGCAATAACGTCTGGCCTTTTCAAAGTGCAGTTCCATTTTTTTACCAGTGTGTTCCTAATTGATAAAGTAAATACAAAATTACATCCAAAATCTGAAATGAGACACCATAGTGCCTGACCTAATTAGGAAAAGAGATGCTTCTGCTAATTGTTTTCCAATGAGTCAGAGACAATGCAATAATGCTCCTGAGCAGCGGGACAAGTTCAGAATAAAGTATACGGTCACAGGCAGTTGCACATCATGGATTTTGTCCTTTGGAGAATAAGGAGCAAGGTAACCGTGAAACAGCTTTAACATTTTCCAGTTCATTCAGAAATAATGATGACAAATATTCCTGCATGATTCAAGTCCAGGAAAGTAAAGAAAGTTCAGCACTTAAGTAAACGTTACTGTGCTCCAGAGCTGTCACTCCTGTTATAATTATTGGAGGCTGCGAGTGGCACGTGCAGCCCTGGGATCCTGGCACAGGCTTTGCCAGGGGCTTTCCAAGCCCCGAGGGACCAGCATGTTGAGCAGCACCGCTTCTATCTGCAGAGGTTTTCACAACACAAAGTGCGTTGCCTGAAGGAGCAGAGGAACCCCAGCTGGCCCTCAGTCTGCTGCTCTGGCTAGTGGGACTTCAGGGGTTAAACAAACCTGTGTGTGGGAGACCCACCACCTTCAGATTCTCCACAGTTGTCTAACAGCTGCAGCATTAGTTACAAACAGAGCCATTTCAGCAAGATCGAGCAGTATCAGCTTTGAAAAGAGTAATAGCATGGGCATGATTTAGTCTATAAACCAGGCTGCACGAAGAATATCCTGTCTGGAGCGTTCAGCGTTCCTGTCCCTTTCACACTAGCCAACAACCAAAAAAAAAGAGGTCTGAGGGAAGATTTTTGGCCTCCAGCAGTTGATAAATTAATGCAAATTAATAACTGATCTGTGATGAACTGTAAAATCGGGGCTGAACATTTGTATTTCAGTGTGGAGGTATGCAGGGGCAGGGCGCCTCAGCATCCATCAACAGAGGAAGGGGAAAAGACTCCAAGACGGCTATCGACCAAACAGCCACGCGAAGCCCTTGCAGGCTTTCCCGGGGAGCTTGGAACACTGCCTCATTTATTCCAGATGTAACCTACAAGACTCATTTGTTCTGATGATGGCTAGATAGCAATATTTCATATATGGGTCTCAAATGGTAAGTGACTAGCGGTTAAAAATAGCAGTCACACAAGCGCTGCTCACATCAGTGAGCAGGAGATCTGGGATCGCCCTCTACAAGACCATCTTTTGTTCTGGGTCCACGAAGGCTGAGAATGTGACACCAAGAGTGGCACAAGATGACTCTGCTTGGTCACCACACGAGCTTTAGCACCAGCTCCTTGATATTTTTCTGTGTGATTTGCCCAATGCTAACGTCTAGGCTCTTGGGGATTTTCATCTATAAAATGAAGAGACTCCATACATCTCTCAAGTTCTGCTGGACCCAATTTGTTAATATTTATAAACTCGCTCTAGTATGGAAAATGTACACCTCATGAGACAGTATCAGGGTTTCAGAGTTTCTTAGTAAGAACAACTGTGCTGAGATCATCTTGGATAATTATTACCCAGGCATCAGTATTTATTATCAGAAGATTCATGGGCAATCTTGCAGAGCTGCATTGCCACTTTCTATGCATAAAAGGGTAGCTTTTTACAAGATAAATGCATGCTGTATTACAGCCTAGAGAAATCTTCTTATGTTTGCTAGATTTTTAGATTAACTGCAATATTATTTTTTTTTACCTTTTAACTTTATGAGTTTTCCCCCTTCAGGATTGATCTTTATCACTTTCAAAAATATAGAGTGTCTGAAAATACAGCCCGTAGGTAAGTGTAATATAATTAACAGAATCAATCTAGGTTAACAAGTATAGCAAAACCTAGTAAAACCAGCAGCAAAAGCTAATGTGTTAGCATGCTTACTCACAATTTCAGCTCCTCATAGAAAATCACACAGTGAGAACACATCTCAAACATGAGGTTTAACTACAAATTGAATTTATTTACCAAGGTGGTTCATTTGAAAAGACACTTTGAATCTTGCATATCAAGGTGGAATAATTATGATAAAAATATCTAAAAAAGCAGAAGTTTCATGCAAAAAGGCAAGAATTTTAAATTTATTTAGGGATCTAAATGCAAATTATAATGGAATTATTCCCATTGCTACAAAAATTCTTAAACTTGCATAGCAAATACATATACTACTTACAGGTCTTTTTGTTAACACACACACAAAAAAAGACTTCTCTCAATTGAAACAAGCAATTTTGGAAGAATAACAAAATAGCTATATTTGCCTCATTATCACATATGCAAGACTGAAAGTGACTGGTTTCTTTAACCACAAAATAAAAGACCATTGTTCAAACAAGGATAATACTAAGCTTGGTGCATGTTATCTCCATCTTCAAAAGCCCATTTTGGAGGAAAAAGCGCTCTGTCACAACTCTCACTCATGGATTGCTCCTGAGGTAAACTCATGTGAAATTATGAGCAATTGTAAATTGTAACTTTTGCTTTGTCATAATAGGAAATACCCAGTTTTGTTAAAAACATCTGAGAATTAGATGCTTTTTATATCTCAAGTACTAGATCTGATGCATTCCAGCATGCTTTTTAAGTTGGACATTGGCAGCAGAACTTTTTTGGATGTGAAAATATACTTTGAATGTTCTAATGAAATGGAAGGGTGTGTTATTTATAGCAAATAACCACTCAAAAATTTTTCTTGTGATTTTGCTTATGAAATATTTCTTTGGTTGTCAAAGAGACATGACTCTTCCCAGCAAATCATATGATGACAAAAACGTGATAGATAATTTATAGATAATTCTTCAGAGAGTTATTCATGGGAAGGAACAGAAGGAGCGAGAGAAATACAATGAACAATAAATGAAAAAGAAACAACTTTCTGCACAAACTGGAGTATCTTGCACTATAAAAATGTAATTTTCTCTCCATTTCCAGCCACTTCTGGGAATAAGGATTTACCTCTTCAACAACTGAACTAAAGGATTGAATAACCAGGGTGCAATTTCTACTTTTCTGAACAAATTTAACCTCTACATTCTGTTGCTTTCTGGACAAGAAGTGACAAAAATAAGGAAAATCAATTGGATTTTAGGATTTCAGTGTGCTAATTAGGCACAGAAACATTAGGACCTGGATACCAGGGTGAAGCTGCAATTAGCTGAGATTTAATGAGCTGTGTAATGACAAGTGACAGGGCTATGTAACTTTACAGCCATAATTTCCTGACTAGATGAACTCTTAAATGCTGCAATCCTACGTCCTACCCCAAGGCACGTTGACCTTTCTAGCTGCCCAGAGGAGAAACAACTGCCTGCAAAGTTTTTAGGATCTACACAATATTTTAGCAACAGGAAATTCCTATAGTTTCAGGCCAATTTCTCACTCTGATCAGAGAAAGCATCATTTTCCATGCTAGTCTAAACATTTTTTTCTGCTCCTCATAATCTACTTTATTTGGCTAGAAGAGTTTGTCTGATGACAAGAGGATCCTCTGAAGTAGCCACAGTCGGATAGGATATCAAGGGCATCCAATATCTGCAGCCACATCAAATAAAGTTTGGGTGATGGAGAGGATGCACAAAGAAAGCCTATAATAAAACACCTCATAAAAGGGGACCAGAAATGCAATTTCAGAAAGAAAGCAAAACCCAACACTAGAAACACTCTATTTGTAACATTCACAAACATCAAGGAGAAAGTCTGCTAGATAAAGCATGGGTCTGAAAATCAAGTGATGTGTAACCATTAATTGCTTCTGATTGTCCATGACTTTTGACAAGTTAAATTCTCACTGCCCATCTTAACATGGGGAAAGTTACAGATAAAAAAAAGTTATTTGAAACAGAGAAAAAATATTATTTGAAGATGATGAAGTCCCCAGATTCCCCATGGGAGACACTAACATATTGCTAATGCTTTCAAAACCTGATAAAGGGAATATTTTCTTTTGAATCTTAATCTTTCTAGGATGGATAAAGTCTAACATGTGCCATACCTGTGTGTTCACTTAATTTTTTTTTATCCTTCCCTCATGGTTTGCCTCCTTCAGCATGGAGCATACTGAGTGACTGAGATATGCACTCCTTGGAGCGGAGCCTGAATTTTACCCCTATTCCTCTTTTCAGCCACCATCGCGTTCTGCCCATCCTTTTTAACAGAAATTGTAGTGAACAAGACTGAGAGAATGCAGTGAAGGAACACCTGGAAAGCTCCAAAATACCTAGATTCTGATGCCAGATACTGAGATTGTGGCAAAATTTAATTATCTGGGCCAAGAAGAATGATAAAAACCCTGCTTTCTTGCAACAAATGTCCTTGAAAGGCACACAAGACCTTGCGAGACCCTGACACACAGCAAGAGGCTGGACTGAACAGTGAGCTCCTACTCATGCTCAAGCATGGTCCAGGATTTCTGCACAGGTCCTGGAGGCTTTGAACACCTGGGATTTGGCAGAAAGCCCAGCAGCATGGTCACATCCACAGAAGATGTACACAAACCATATATATACACAGTGCATGGCCCTGGTTGGGACTTCAAAACTGAAAACAACCTTTGAAAGTGGGTGGCAAGGGAGGAAGAGATGAAGAAAACAGATCAAACACGCCATTCCCCAAATATCATGTCTGTTATCTCTAGTTTTATATATGTGTTATGGAGGGTGTATAAAGCTAGCAATATGATACTAACTGTATGCTTATCAAAAGGATACAAGGACATAATACTTGTTCTGACATGTAGTTCAGAACCTCTGAGGCTGTGAAATGTGTGGAACGTTATCAGGCTGTGATATCCCTCTGACTTTCTCCACTGCCTGCCACTCTTTGCTTCCTCAGTGGCTTGACATAGAATCATAGAATCGTCTAAGTTGGAAGGGACCTTTAAGATTGATTATCTTTTTTTTCTGGGGCTGACAGCAAAATAGACACTTTTTCACTTTGCTGTTTTTTCTTATGCTGCTCCCCGATCCGTTCCCCAGCCTGGCTGACACATTTGCACAGCAGAGAAGGCACAGCTGATGTGACAAGGGAGCGGGAGTACATTAAGCCAATTTTGCTACAAGAAGAGTAATGTGTAATGAGGTTATGTGAGAACCGTGGCCTTATGTAGCTGTGAAAGGAGTCAAATACAATTGCAACTCAGTTAACATCCTTAGGAATTAATTATCAACTACCTTTTGTGCTGAAAAGCTGGCCTAGCCCCGGACAAACGTTACCGATGCTTCATTGGCACTCTCACCAACACCCACAACTGTTCAAAACGGCCACACACTCTCCACTATTTAACTAATTAGGCAAGGAGGAAAATGATTATGAAAGACAGGTCTTTGCATTTAAAGACATCAAGTTCTTTGCTGTGGAATTCTCCTGTAATCAACTTTCTTCTGTTTTATCCTACCAACGGGACAGGAAGCAGGGAGGTGCAGGCAAGGCTTCAGGACACAGCTCCCTTGTGACCACCTTATCCTTGAGGACATGCCTCTCACTAGCTTTTTAGCTGAAAACAGGCAAAGACAAATAGCAGGAGTGGAGAAGGACATGGATTTAGTTGCAGTCTTGGAGGCCATGCTGCACAACCGTGTGCTGTATCAGGAAGTGTCTCTGGGGGAAAGGCAGAGCCATGATCCACCTGCCTTTAGAGAAATTCCAACTCAGGACAGGCTTTGTAAAGAGGAATCCCCTTTCCGTGCATTGTGCTCTGAGGAGGGGAAGAGAGGGAAAAGGAAGCAACAAGAGGTCTGAGACGTCTGGTTACTACTACCTTTGACCCTGACACGTCTATCTGCCTACTCCTAATGCAACTTTGTGGGGAAGCTGCATTTTCACAAAATCAGAGTTAATGGACTGCTGATAGGCCTTGCTTTTCTTTATTTCCTCACTTATCCTTACAGACCACTCTCTTGAGCACTTTTCAGACTCTGAAAAAAGGCTTTCAGAGATGGGTGGATAATATCCAACTATGACAAAAGCTTTCAACAGTCATCTAACGTCCCATCTGAATAACCCAGCCTGGAACACAAGGACCATAAAATGAAGGGCCAATTATTATTATATCCAACCTTTCCCAAATAACTGCCACAACATGTGCAATTATCCCTTGCCAACTAACACAAGAGTGAAAAGTGGTGTACCATCAGTCTTTGGGAGACCAGGAATCACACAATTCACACCCGCAGGCCATGTAGTACCTGAATTTTACATCATTCTCAAATACCAGCACTGAGTGGCACAGCACAAGAGAGTTTGCTATGTTACTTGCTATGTTATTTTATGAAATCTCTTTCTCAGCCAGTCCCAGGGATTTGAAGAATACAGTGTACCATTCACCTTTTTTTTCAATTAAAATAACAGAAGCCAAACACTTAATGCGAGAAGATTAAACATATGTGAATTAATTCCTGAGGTCTTTTTCTGATTTCAGTATGAACAATACAGCCAAAGTTGTGGGAGAGCCTTGAAAGATGGCCAATTTGCTCATGTGCCATATTTTAATCACTGCCTAAACCTGTTGGTATAATATTTCCTTGAAAGTGGCAGTAGAAAACATCTTTCGGAAAAGCTTGATAAAAATCTGTAAAAAATGCAATGAAATTCTTAAACAGCTGCAAAAGAGAAAGCTACCAAATTCTTTGTACTTTAAAGTCAGCTTGATACAATCATATGTTGAAGTAATGGAGAAAAAACATAGCTTAACCTCCAAACCATGGCCAGAAAATAGCACAATGAAAAAAATCCCAGTCCTATGTCCAAGCAGTGAAAATGTTTTCATAAGATTTTGCACACTTTATCTTCAATGAAATAATATGAATTAATTAGAACCCCTTCTGAAACATGCTGGAATATAACGGGATTTGGGAGGATGAAGCAGCAAGGAGTTCACCAGGTTTTTGGTCCCTCTAGAGGACTGAATCTGATTTAGTCATCTGTTTGGCAAGACTTTCCAGCCAAAAGTCCCCCTAACGCAGCAGCTCCCTCATAACTGTAATTTATCAAA
This sequence comes from Limosa lapponica baueri, assembly GCA_002844005.1. NCBI lineage: Eukaryota > Metazoa > Chordata > Aves > Charadriiformes > Scolopacidae > Limosa > Limosa lapponica. The sequence goes on from KZ505862.1 coordinate 431,778, forward strand.
TAGATAAACTGATGGAAATTATCCACCCCCTGTTCCAGAGTGAGCATTGCATGATGAAGTGTCAGTGACCATTTGGAAACAATCACCTTCCCTCCTTTCCCTCCAGTTTCTTCCAGTAATTCCAGTAGTCCTCTTAAAATAAGATTTATAGCCAAAAAAGGGTTTTCCAGAAACACTTTAGTTCAGCAATGCTATTGCATTCATATATAGCAAAGAGTTACATACACTGATAATCCTCCACCAACAAGACCTCTTGCATCTAATTTTCAAAACCTGCTAGCCACAAAAGCAACTTTCATATTAATTCCACCCGGTTTTGCTGCCACGCAGTGAATACTCTGCTATGATCAGGGCAACATGGAGCTTGAATCCCAACCAGCATATTGAAAGCATTGAAAGCGTTTTTTGCTTATGTGCTCCAAGGCAATGCAAAAGTTGTTCATCTATGTTCTTCTGTATCTGTTTCACTTCCCTTGAGGTTTAATCTTAGTCTGGATTTCCTGAGGATGTAACACTTAGTCTTGTGATAACTATGTTTAATGACTGATTTGTACACAACCCTAACTGCAGTTTAATACTGCTTTCAAATAAAAGAACTTCCTTGTGTTTTTAAAATGAAAGAATTTATACATATAATCTAAATTTTAAAAGTCAAAGAAAACAATTTTGGTGCAATAGTTGTTTGAATATACATACCATGAAAAAACATTTGCTCCTGCAAAGTCGTGGGAGTGGTGGGTTTTATAGCTCTGGCTGCTCTTTGGTGCTTTAGAGCAGCATGAAGCAGTGAGAACCCAGCCACGGGGATTTCTAGCGTTGCCTGGCCAGGTAGGGGAAAGAATTGAGCACTGAGGCCCACAGGGCTTGGAAATGGTGAAGGCAACAAACTTCAGAAGCTGCGTGAGGCTTGGTGGTGAGTTTGGGGCAGGCAGATGGCTACGAAATTGCTGACAGTTGTAGCAAAAAAAACTGTAGTGAGGGCCAAAATCACCGATTCCAGGGCATTCAGAAGAGTGAATGGCATTAATTACAACAAACACTGAGATGTGACTGAGGCTGGAAAACAGGTATTTCCTTCCTTCCTTCCTTCCTTCCTTCCTTCCTTCCTTCCTTCCTTCCTTCCTTCCTTCCTTCCTTCTTCAGACTGGGAAGGCAGTTTGGGGACAGCCACCCAGTTTTGGGGAGGAAGAGATAAGAGGTACAGGGATACAAGAAATCATAAGCTAGGATGCTTTGCTGCAGGGATATTGAACAGCCTCTGGCCTTTTTAATTCGATCATGTCAATGCTAGCTATTGAGTGTAGGAAGCGCATAAAGAGGTAATTTTACATGGGATTAAGAAATAGAGTCTGCTGCATGGGAAGTGAAGTCTGTGAAAGGGTAGCTTCGTCTCAGTGAGAAATGGGAAAACACAACCATTATACATTCCCTAGAGGCAGCTAATGCATGAGATTTCACTGATTTTTTAACTAAATGAGATGTTTAAAGGTCTATGTTGTTATTCAGATCAAAGATGTTTTTAGTAAATAAGATTACATGCCATTAAATAGATTTATTTCTTCTTATTTAATTTTTACCCCAAATAACTATTAAATGCAGCCATATTCTAAAGTTTTCTCTGTAAGTTTGAAGAAGTATGTGACGTCATTTGTGCTTAATGAAATGCTTGAAAGCAAAATTTGGCTCATAGATGAGAAAAAAGAGAGAGAAGTGGCTGAATTATTTCTTGGTGAATAATTTGCTCGGAGAGAAAGAAACTCACACACAGCAGCTGGAAAGCATGACAACAGCTGAAAATTAATTCAGACACGTGGAAAATAAAGGATATTGCACAAGGCTTAAGCTAATTGTAATCACTAAGTTAAAACCCCTTCTGGCTTCTGGGCCAGCCTGGACCAGTTGCTTCGCTTTGTATTTGCATTCTGCAGATAAGCTGAGCAACACCTGCCTCAGCAAGTATTCAGTCAGGATTTGCGCGCTCGGTTCAGTCCCCCACTTCCAGCTTGCGGCATGCAGATATACTCTGTGACAAGGATTACGCTCTGTTTTGGAGGACAAAACATATATCGCTCATCAGCACAGAAGTTGTGCAGCTAAGAAGCTTTGTAATTAAGAACCCTCACAATTGCATTCTATAATTTATTCATAGTATCAATTACAGAATTCCTGGTAGAGGAAGTCAAACTAATTATATTTTTTAAAATTTAAATTAGTTTCTTCTGTTCAATTAAGGGAAGCCAGAAACTCTTCAGGGTCTCCACACTGCCAATGGCAAACTGTAATAGCTTTGCAACTAGGCGGTCAGCTGGAGCAGCTGCTGGAAGAACACTCTGCAAAACAGAAACTCCAGTAAAGCCGTGTTAGCTGGTTTAGTCTTAGAGAGTGACTGCTCAGCCTGCTGATTACATAAACACTACTGGCTTTATGTATGATGGCAATTCTGCAACTTTTAAAAGCAGAAACTATGACCAATATATTCAAGGACTATGGTCTGCCTTTCAGGATGATGAATGAACCTATCGACCCAGATGCATAAATGTAGATGATTGCTCATGAGCTGTGTGTTATGGACACGGTCATCCTAGACCCAAATCACCTTCTGGGTGTGCCTGATCTTCCTTGTTGCTGAGTAAGAGGTGGAGAACAACCGCTTTCTTAGGGCAGGCCCCTCAGATGCATGAACTGAAGGGATGGATTTGGTCCCGCATTCCCAGAGAGCAGTTGAGTATTTATGTTGCCCTGAAGCAATGTGCATCCTGCTGCACCCTCCACACTGGCACTGATGGTTCAAGGGTCTGAGTTCAGCCAAACTCCCCCTTGCAGCCTGGGACGCATTGCTGTCTCCTCCTGGTCCTCATTTCACTGAGCCAAGGACGTTGCTGCAGCTCTTTTTTGGGAAAGGAGGGTCGAAGCTTATGCTTTCACCTAAAACCAAAACCCATCTATTTCTATTAGATCCTCCAAAGACAAACATCATCACTTGCGAGGAGAGTGGTGCTCCAAGCAGCGTTTCTGGCAGAGAACGCTGTGGGCATTTTCTGGTGTAATTTCAACTGCCAAATAAAAAAATGCTGGGCATGTACTTCATCCGCGACTGCTTATGCCCTGATAAAAGAGCAGAGGGCCCCAGGACCCATCACAGCAGTTATTACAGGACATTCCTGCACATATCCCACACTGTGAGTTACAGCGAGCTGTATTATAAATCCAGCTGTATTTTTAGGTGCATTAGTGGTCGCTTGACTACAACTGAGTCTGGTCAGTGTTCAGATGTTTGGTGGATTTTTTTTTATTCCCCCCTTTCCTCCTAAGAACTATAAACTAATTTTCCAGATATTTCAGTGAAAAACCTCAGGGCTGCAACTTCCATCTACTGACGGGGGGTGGGGGTGGTTCCTTCCAGGAAATTTTCCATAAGGATTGCTATTCTACCTAGTAGTTTACTGTAGTTCCTAACTATGAAGCAGTATTAGCAGATCTAGCAAAAGCAATGCCTTATCTTGGATCCTTTTCTTGTGAGACACCAGTAACCTTTGGTAGAAACTTCCCAATGTCTAGATCAGCGATTTGTGGATGGCCAGGAGATGGGATATAGGCAGCGTATAAGCAGCGAGGAAACTTAGTTCCACCCAGAAACAAGACCAGAGACTAGGTGGTTAAAAGCTCTTGTATGCATTAATGCAGCTAACAAGGCTTTATTGTCTTCATCATATTTTCAGTTAAAAGCTATGCAACTACAGTCCCGTTGTGGAAAATGCGGTTTCTTACATAGGTGAATTTATTCAGTTCTGGGACCAATGAAAAGTTTGCAAAATCTCTCTGGTCTTCAGGCTCCTTTTGTAAAGGAAATTTGTTGGGAAAGTTGCTGTAAACAGAATAAAAAGTACCCCAAATAACACAGTCAGTGCCTATTGCCAACATCATGATGCAGAGATTCAATGGCATATTATGAAAATTACCACATAAATACAGAAAAGCCTCCCCTGATTTTTGAAATGTCTCCTTAGCACTTCAAAGTCCTAAATCGTTTGACATGTTTGGGTCAGAAGAGAGAAAAACAACAACACCCAAGTAACCCAAACACATCCCGTGACCTGGACGAGGACACGTTTTCTAAGAGACAAGAAGGTGGACGAAGATTTTCTTTGCCACCCAGTCATGCTCCAGATACCATGGCCGCAATCCCACTTCCTCCCAAGAGAAAAAGTCCCAGGGAAGCAAATGTGTCACATGTAGTCTGTCTTTGCTACCCCACTGTGAGAAAGGGAATGAGTAGCTACTTAAATTTACATTTTATGCATGCCAGGCAATGAATTGAAGCTAATTGTATCAAACCCGCTCCCAGCAGTATTTTAGCATACTCCTGGTCAGTTGAACTCCACGCTTACAAGGTCAGATAATAAGGCTTTGCTTCTGGACCGTATGATGGGATGCAAAAATGTACTTTATACATAAGAGATTCACGGATTCACAGGTTCGACAGAGTTGGAAGGGACCTCTAGAGATCATCTAGTCCAACCCCCCTGCCAAAGCAGGATTGCCTAGAGCACATTACTCAGGACTGCATCAAGGCGGGTCTTGAAAATCTCCAGAGAAGGGGACTCCACAACCTCCCCGGGCAGCCTGTTCCAGTGCTCTGTCACCCTCGCTGTAAAGAAGTTTTTCCTCATATTTGAGTGGAACTTCCTATGTTCCAGCTTATGTTGAACCACTTGAGTTTTAAATTTAGATTTCAGTCTTTTAAATATCTCTGTGTAGCAAAACATGGAGTTTATCAATCAGTCATTTATAAAAAAGACTGCTATTGGTCATGTCAAATATCTGATCTCCTCCCAGATGCAGCACGTACAGCTAAGACTCTTTCAAGAATTTGTTTTCCCCTTTTTAGATAATTCTATAGAGAGTATATACATTTTCTGACAGACTTCAATACACCAGTAACCAACAAACGATACCTGTAATATCAGAATCAGGCAAAGAAGTCTCTTAAACAAGTATTTACATGGAGCCCAAACATCCAGTTATGGCATACTCTTATCAAATATTTTGGCTCATTATTGTAAGAACTCAGAAAGATCCTGGCTCTAGAAGGGATTACACCAGTTATGGAGAGCGTAATCAGATACATCATTTCAGCATGTAATTTCATATCCAAATGCCAAAAAAACCTGAGCAGCAATTTTCAACAGTTTGACTTCAGGCACCAAGATCTCAGACCATAATCCATATCATTTAAGCTTGTTCACAGCATTTGTGAGTAAGTCCACTGCAATCCTCAAATAACCCCTACAGTAAGGGGAAGTGTCTTGACAAAAAGAAGTGGAGGAGAGGCAAGACCATGACCATGCAATTAAGCTGTTCTCTTTCTGATCTGTGTGGAAAGCAATTCCTCTCCAGCTGGAGACAAAGCTCTAGTTTAAAATGTGATTGGGCTTAAATACAAGAGCTATCAAGAAGCTTATTAACATCTGAAAATGTCCTTCTTAAAGATTTCTTATAGTCTAAGTTTTAACCTAAATGAGGGCATAAGCCAAATGTTATGTGAGTAGCCTCTGAAACCAGTGGAGCTGCTCCTACACTTGCATCAACCTACCGTGAAATGCATGAGTAGATGGCAAGGATAAACTAAATTTTACACTAGCTGCATTTAGGCTATTTCCTAGTGCTGGTATAAGAATAAGACATCTATTTACATTAAACTATATTTTTTTGCTTGTACACAAACTGGGTGGTGTAGCAAGGTCATTTGTTTGAATTATACTGAGAGCTTGCTGGCAATAAAAAAAATTATAGAAGTTAATATATTCTGTAACATTCTTGGAAGGAAGATGGTTTTCATTATTATATAGCCAACCCGATAATATCTGGAGAAACAATCACCGTAAACAAAGATGAATGTCTGTATTTAAAACCCAAGCCCTATAATAAAAATTGTCTTCTGCTTGAATTTGTTCTTTAGGTCATTTTCTGATGACGTTTATATCTGAATCTCATTCTGGGTATTAATATTAAATGACTGTTTATATTTCTCATACTGAACCCACAGTGAAAGAAGAGAATGCTTTCATATTATTGTATAAAATGCTCCCTTGCACCTGGAAGGAATTGTATTACTTTTTAATTTAAGCAGTTTCAAATTTACAGCCTAGCTCTAGTATAGAGAGGAGTCAGAGGTTATCTGTTCTCCCGGGAAGCTAATTTAGGTCTATTTGTACAGTGTAGGATAGGTCTGTTAATATTTTTAACTGCTTGCGTCTACTCATAGTCATTAAACATTCCTTTTGTCTTCCATTTTCTATAGGAAACTGAGGTCTGCACTCTACCACAGAGAAAATTCAGTCTGAACCAAAATATTCTGCTCTCCATGAATAATGGAGTTTCACTTTCTTTCCCTCCCCTAACACTAGATTCTGTTTAGTTTCTGCATACAATTAAATTCAAAATATTAAGGTCTTCAGGACTTCATGACGTTTTTTAGCCTCCATTCAATAATACTTGAATTCATGCCCAGTTCAAGGCGTTTTCAGATAAACTTTCCAGTTTGGATTTTAGTTCAAAAGACTTGAGGCCTAAGGTTTTTCAAAAAGATCTCTGCTTTGTTTCCACACCTAAAAAAGGGCTAAGAGAAGGCTTATACATACATATGAATACCAAGGCCCTGCAGCGCTGAAAGTGGAGTATCCTTACGTGTGACACCATTGTAGTTCAAAATACTCATTGGGAGAGAGATCTCATTATGCCAGGCACAGTGTAAATATTTTCAACTAATTTCTAGGTAATTTCAGCTACTATTTTATAAGTCCCTATGGTACCCATGCATTGTACTATAAGAAAATTGGGTGTTGGCTAATTATCACAAAACTTCTCATTCAAAGTAACTGCAATTTATTTTCTTTAACAGCAACCAATAAGTGCTGAATTACCATTTGCCCTAAGGTTCTACCATAAAAGCAAAATGATCCTTAAGTTTGAACTTGTCTTTTAAAATGGCCTGGCATGTATTTCTGTGAAGCCTTTCACCTTGTTTAAATTTAGTCTTTGTGATGATCTGAAATTTAAGTTGAGTGACAGTGCAATTTATTTCACTGTTTTACTAGAGTTTTATCAGATACATTGAATCTCTTATAAAATTGTTTGTTTTTTCACCTTGGCTGCAATAGCAGGCCTTCCATTTCTAAACACCAAAGCTTGTGGTCATATGAGAAAGCACTGAGTTGGGTTTAGAATTGGTCTGGAACACCTTGTATTGCTCTATGACATTTCTGTCACAAATTAGTTCACTTAAAGTGGCAGCCAGGAACAATAGGCTCAGAAAAAAATAGATTAATGATAACTTCATAGCCACTGAACTTCTGGCCTGAACAAATACCCTTTTTCTAACATACTGTGATAGCTTTTATTACTCACATTGATGTAATATGTGAAAGAATCTCTCAAATATACTAAATCAGAGACACAAAATTCTTTCTTACATTTAAGGGTTGACACATTACTTCATTTTTACTGAGACAAAGATTAATGGAAGAGCTAGTGTAAATCAGCTTTGTAGTCCAATAATTTTTTTATTGCAAGGTTATGAAAGCCACCTTCACACATTTGTTTTCTTTCTACTTGACACCTTGTTATTCAAAACATTTATTTTTCATGTGTGTTGTGACATTAAGTTCGAGTACATCAACATCTCAGTCCCTTTACGGTATTCAGAACCCAACAGGACTAGGCCTCTCCTGTCATGTCATGAAATGCTGTCCTTCTCTAAATATCTACCACCTCTTAGGAGTTTACCGCAAGATCCTTCTCTACTTTGTTTTGGTAAAGAAGTTAATGGGCTAGAGAATACATGTGAGATTTGGTGTTCCCAAGGTATCTTAACTTCCGGGTTCAGGTTGTTGGTTTTTTTCTTTGGATTCAAACACTAACCCATGACAGAGCACAGGAGCAGATTACAACATTTTATTTGTTTCAGAGATTTTGAGAACAATATCGCACCCTACATAAGCAGGCCTTTGTGTGAGTTTTGCCACATTGCTTTGCTTTCATTTGCCTTAAATTTATTGATCCAAATTCAACCCAGGACCTGCAATATTCTGAGCGGCTACATGGCAACTTTCCAAGAGTGCTAGTCTGAAGTAAAGAAAGGAAAGACTGGTTGGGAAAGGTAAAAATCCTTTTTTAGGAAAGTTTGAAATTGGCTTTCTGTAAGTAAAGATACAAGCTAATAAAAATGTAGGCCTTTGGTGAATGGGGAGAATGTCCCCTATCACACTTTCAGAGATGGATATCCCAATGTTACCTAAACGTGGATGTAGATATAAAGGTATTTGCCTGACCGTGTTCCTACAGTGTCTGAATACCACATTGTCTTTAATTAATTTGTCTTTGTAGCATCCTTGTGAGATGAAACACACGGCTTTGCCTACTTTACAGCAGGGACACTAGCACATGGGGCCCTATGGCCTCGTTGCAGGCCTTTAAAGGCATGGAGGTAATTGGAAACAGTCAGCACTGGGACTAAGACGGAATTTAGGTCAGGTGAATCTGCTCCTTGCCTGACTGAGCGACGTTACAGGTTTTGAAACATGGGGAGGTTACAGCAGCACAGCATTTGCGTGGATGCAGCCGTATCAGCAAAATGTGTGCCTTATGCAAACAGGCCTTCCAAAGCCAAACAAGACACGACAGAGGCCTCTAGCCCACACACAATTTTGCGGGGCTGTTTTCTTCACCTCCAAACTGAGCGGCAGAGTTATACCAACATCTCATTGTCCCCAGGACAGCTGTCCCAGCGTTACGGACAGGCTTCTCTGGGACCGGCTGTGCTGAGGCAGGATGCCCTGCCCCGGCTGCCAAGATGGCAGCCACTGTGCCCCTGAGCCAGCAGAGGGTACTTTTGGCAGCAAGGGGCTGGTTTTCTCAAGCCTTACTCTGAGCAGAGCCTTCGTGTTTTGGCTCACATAAAAGGGGAAGTTTGCAAGGACTCGGAGGCAGGTGTCTAGCTCCCAGCACACACGCTGATCGGAACTTTGCACCGTGCTGGACATGTTTCAGGCTCCAGCCTTATCGAACTAGCTAAGTATTCCTCTCCAAAATGAGTACTGTACTGCCAGACATCTCAGAAGACTTATAAGAGCACTTCACCTTTTTTTTTTTTAAAGTACAGCATTTGTCTTATTTTATTGGTTTTTTTTGAAAATGTTAATGAGAGAAATATTTCTGCCTATTAAACATGTAGTAGCCCAGCTACAAGGGGTGGGCAATACTTACACATAGGATGTGCAAATATTTACCGAAAAGCGAAGTTAGACATACAAATGATAGAAATCTACTAAAGCAGAACTTGCTGTAACTTATTGGGAGTGTATGACTTTGTGCTTAGAAAACGTCCATACGATGTTGGCAGCCACGGCCTGGTATCTGTCCGAGCGCACAAGGCTTCCTCGCAGTCCCTGCTCGGCCCTGCCTTAAAACAGAGCCCATACTCCTGAATGTCAAACTTATAAAGTGTGTGGTCGCATCCGCATCAGCTCTCTAGACTGCGTTTCTTCTGATTTCCACGGGATAAGTCAAACCTTTAGGGTTCGCACACATTTAGTTAAAGAAATTAAAACAGCTCATGAAAGACAGGATTGTGTAAACAGAGTCTGAAGGCGCTCTGTTTGAAATTAGGCCAAAGCAAACGCCGCGGCCAGCTCTTCCTTTCCCTTTGGTTGCCTCTCTCCCCCCTCGGCGCCGCTGGGAGGGACACCTTTGCCAGACGGCTCCTGACCTCCCCCATGCCCCTTTCTGACCCCCAGCTGCTCAGCTGGTTTTAATTGCAGAAGGCCAATGCAAGGTCCTTCAGCGTGTACTTTAGTGGTATCTCTCCGTCTCTTCTGCTGGATGTATTTAAGGGCCTGCCCAGCTGGATTACTGGACGTGCCCCGCTACCTCTTGTCCTGTGAGCCTGTTGGGGACGGGCCCTGCAGCCTTTGCCTTTCAGACGGGCATGCAAGATCCAAAACTGGTTCCTGGGGAAAGGATATTTTATTTCTCAAGATAATTTTTGTTTGGTTTGGGGAACTCTAACAAAAAACTGAACGTGTTAGAACACACTTTATATTAGACAACAAAACAAATAATCAGTTCGGTGACATCTGAATTTTTTTGAAGGTTACTAGAGGTTTAAAGCTATTAGAAAATAATTTGCAAAATGGCTTCTATCAAAGTAGAACAAATAAGACTACTTAATTGCAAAGAAGAGAATAGAGAAACAAAGAAAAAGGAAAGCTTATACCACCCACCTCCATATGCAATTCCTTTGAAGTTGATCATAACCTGGGAGATGGGTTGTAGGTGTGAATATAGCACCTGATAATAGGTGCTGATTTCCCATCCTAAGACTGGAGAGAGCATTAGGGTGATTGATTCAATGAGATTTAAAATGAGATTACATGGTCTGTGGTGTGTTAGGGCTGGAGGATTTCTCTGTTAGACTGCCCAGCAATATTTTTAAAATCAGCTTTAATATGGTGACTATTCATTTCTGGTCTTTCTATTTTCTACTTCTTTGCAGTGTTCTCCTAATCAATTCCTAATGAGCAAATATTATACTTAGTATCATAAACAAATGGATTCAAAATTCTGTGGGCAAAAAATGTCGTTTGACAGTTCTCGAGGATTTGAATAACAAAATCTCATTACTTACAATGGAAATTCAGCAGTCCAACTACATAGAAATCTAATCCTTTAAAAGTATTTTTTGCTGAATGATTTTATGTCATTACCCAGGAACACAGAGGCATGACATACCAGCTTTGTTTTCAAGATCCTAGTTGACCGCACACAATATTAAGTTTATTTAACCAGCGTCTATGATGGTTATGGCTGCAAAGAAAAAGGCCAATGTCTGAGCAGAACAACAGGTGCAGAGCACCTGGAACAGTAGCTTTAGGATCAGTGAACTGCCCTATTCATCCCAGTCAGCCCAAGGTGTAGTTTTACGATACAGCTGAGCCACTCTATGTGCAAACTGCTCGCAAACTGGCCTTACACTCCTCCACCATTTCCTTAGAGCCAGCTCTGGTGTCTGCTTGAACACAAATTAAGGCAGATCAGGGAAGTGGTGCAGAAGAAAACTCACCTTCCAAGCCATGTCTACAGTCTAAAAGAGGGAAGGAAGAAAGAAAATACTCTTTTCCATGAACTGAGAGGATGAGGAGAAACAGCTTTGAAATCTGCAGCCTGCAAATCTAAGAATATGGCAAATTATTCCTCTCCTTATGTAATGCTCCATATATGATCAAAAATCTTCTAGTCATAAATACTAGTTACCTTTTTAAATATGGCTGATCAAGCTCTGATGGTGCTAACATACCTGTGGGCTGCACTGGACCAGGTCCCAGAAGCCTATTAGCCATAGTAGAGTTTTGCTGCCCCTGGCCCCGAGAGCCTGCCTCCAGTGAGCAGCCTTGGATGGAGGGGAAGAGAGATGCAGGACCATACTGACATGAGACCTTACTTGGGACTTTGCTTCCTTTTGGGCTGGCATGGAGGTCATGATGCTGCAAGGGCGTTATGGGGGTGACACAAGGTACACTGCTGTACCCCAAGAGGCTTGGACCTGTGATCTTCTCCCCAGCCAAGAGTGCTCACTGCTCTCCTAGGGAAATAGTCATGCTCATTCCCATATTCACCCCTGACTGCATAAATATTCACGAAGCAACCCAGGCAGGAGATGCACAAGATGGAGGATTGGATGGACTGGACTGGGTTGGATAGCTCTTTTCAGCAGTCTTTAGATTGCCTTAACCCCAGGGAATATTCCTAATGTGTGCAGGTTTGTGTTCACAGTGTAAATGCTTTCTAGACTGGACTGGCCTGTTAACTAACAACCAGCTTCCAATGTGGTGTCCTGTGTTGGTGTCATTTGGGACGTTGATTGCTCCTGTTTGCTTAAGAGTCAAGGCCAACGGGCCAAAAGAGAGCCTGGACCAGAGTCCTGTGAGAGTAGGGTGTGGACATCTTCCTTGTATCTCATTTCAGAGTCTTACATGGGCAGAAAATGGAAGGGGTCCACTATTTACTCCCCTCCCCCCACAACTTACCCTTTGGGCTATCTGGTAGAAAAATTTTGCTGTTAAGCTCAGTTATAATCAGAATCAATGACCTACCAAATAATAGAGGGAGACTTACTTGTCTCTGTTATAAAATTTCCTATCCTAGTGACTCCACCAGAGCATCTTCAGGAAATCACACACTGAATGAGAAGCAGCTGGCACAACCTGAATCTGACAGGAATGTGATTCTGGTCAAAACTGAAAAAGTGAAATGTTTCAAAAAGTCTGTGGTATGTAAACGTTATCTTCCTTGCCTTTATCTCTGTTCATGTCAGCACACAGATCCTCAGTAATGCTAATCCCATTATCAAGTTTAGAAAATCATTAGAGCATCAGCAAAATATGTCTTTGACTTTCCTTGCAAGCAAAGATCAGATCTCAAACTATTACATCATTCTTGACTCTAGAAAAGTAGGGGCAGTGATGAAAAGTCTCATTCTGGCAGAAAAACCCAGCCTACCTGTGCTGGCAGCTGCAGATGTCCCTCCTGTTCATCCATCCTTTTGTGTCCCAAACACTGTTGGTCAAATTTCAAAAATTGTTCTTCACGTTCCACCATCACCTCAAAATCCCCCTATCTCATTTCCCAGGCTAATTATACAAGACCTAAAGAAAGTGTTTTTCTTATCAAAAGGAGTTTAGTTCTCCCAAGCAGAGACTGTGGAGTAAAGTTTTAGTAGTTAAAATGGAATTAATCTACCCTTAAAGCATTCCTTATCATTTCCTTTTGGACAAAGATTTTCCCCTTTAATATTATGTGCATATTTTCATTACCATAACTCCACTTTTGCCCAAGGCAGGAAGAGAAGACATTTCCTGAAGCACAAACAGAAAAATAAGTTCAAGCATGATTCCCTTAAGGGAAAGGCAAAGAACAGTGAACTGGGGCTTATTTACTCTCATAAATCTAAAGAAAACCATATAAGTTCAATACCATAAAAATCCAGGTATCCTATGAACAAAAAATATGAAGGCATCATATCATGATCTGGAGGTTAATAGCACTGTACAGGAACATGAGACCAGGTTTGTGTATCAGGAAAAGGGAGACCAATTTTACACTAAGTCGATGTAAATGATGTGCTACGGTGGTAGAAAAGCAGAATAACAGCATACTTTAGTTTCTTTGCAAAGAGAAAAGAGTGCATTTTACTTCTTGTTGAAAAGAAGAAGCATTACTAGTTTATATGTCTTTTCTGGCCTATGCTGTATGAATTAAACAATTTCTGTGAAGACAGGCTAACCTATTTTCCAGAAATGCAAAGCCTAATGAAAGGGACCCACGCCAGGTGTTAGCATTAGACACTGTCTAACCCATGCTAATGTTTTTAAACAAAACCAACCATTGTCAGGTTTTTTTTGTGCTTTTTCTGTTGTTCATTACTACTGAAGCAGTGGCCTTCCTAATGAAGAAATTAAACTGGAATCCGACACTTCAGAGTCAGAGTAGCTGCAGAGAACAAAACTATAATGAAAACAATATCCTTCGACCAGAGTTTTCACATGTGTTAACGGTTACTATCGCCGCCTTCCTCAGCGCTGCCTATCTACATAATCATGGGCTGCAAAGCGAGTTCAAAGGGCTTTTCTACGTAGGAACCCTCTCGCTGATTTGGTTACAGCACAGCACATCCTCGCGTGGACATCTGGCAGTTTAAAGTTAAGGAGATCTTGCCTTGTTTCTGTCATAGGGAAAAGCAAAACCTGACTTGGTGCATGCAGAAAGGTGGACCAACACTCTTCTGTTGGCTTAGACGCTTGATTATTTTGTCAAATCAGTATTTAAAACTCCAACTAATTCTCTCTCTGAAGAATTCTCTGGGCCGCAGATTGCTTGTCCTGCTGTTATTTTCTTTTGCAGGTGTTTCTATTCCTCTGCTGCCACAGGCAGGATCATGGGCTGAGCAGGCTGTAGGTCTGATATGGTACAACTATTCTTATATTCACTTGTTCATACAACTCTGTATTTTGACCAGGGATGAACACTTGGCTCTAATCCCATAAATTATACTTTGCCATTAACTTTAGGTGGCCCAGGATTTCACCTCAGGCCTTCAAAATCAAACAGTGCTGACTGGGAATAAGTTTCAATTAAAAAAATAATATTCTGGACAAGGATGAAAAATAAGAGAGCAGATCAGCCCTATCCTTTAAAAATCACCACTGTCAAATCAATTCTGACCCAAACTATCCCACATGAAAAAAAGTCTCTCAGATGTTTCACTGGGAAGTTAAGCAACACAGACATAATAACTACCATACTGTTTCTTCTACAAGTCCCCTAAAATCCATTGTGCTGTTACTTAAAAGCTGATGGCTTGTGCTCCCTCAGCTGGTTAATTCATGAACATTTCCCAGAGCGACGATATTACTGATGGCTGAATTTTGTGCAGCTCCCTAATATCTTTATATATACAAAGAGATTTCTCTCTACGGAAAAAGTTACAATAGTGATAACAGTACAGTGTGGAGAAGCAAAAAGACTCTTAGGGCCCTGCATGTTATCTTGAGTTGTCTGACAGTAGTATCAAAAGATAACAAATAAAAGCAAACATTGACTCTTCCTTCTCATCTCCACACACTTAATTAGACTTTACCCTGACAAAGCCCTATTCTTTAAATAAATAACATGAACCTATAATTCTGTGCTCTCCTATAGCACTTCATATGAAATTGTAATTAATTCAGGAAAATAGTTTCTTCTATTATGGAATTCCCTAAGGCATTTTTATACTATTACTGTCAATGGATTTTTATTATTTAAGCATTGTCCTCTCAGTGTAAAGCACACAGGACTGACCACATGCTCTCAAATATGCAGCCTGTGGAATCCATTCACTGCAATAACCCAGTGTAGGCTTAAATAGACAAGTAGCAAGCTTCTCATCCACCCAGCTGTGGTTGGCTTGAGGTTTTACTTGGAATACCAGGAAATTCAGTTTTGTCTCTGTAGCAGTTTTTTTTTTTTTTACCAAGGAAAATTATTTGCCATTATCTTTTATTCAATTATTTCCTATACTTATTACTCTCTCTTCTTTGCCTTCCTTCTTAGGCAAATCTAATTGAAATGTGGTAGGTCTACTTTCTCTTATTAAGTTACTGTGAAAATAAAATGCTGCTTCGGTACGTTTAGAGAAAATATTTAATAAAGTGTCAGCGAAGGAAATTTAATAATTCTTTTTAATTTACACCTTTTGAGTAGATTAAAGTGTTATATACTTGCAGTGTAAGTGGAGGTTTCCTTTAGATGCCTAGAAGAAAAAGAAGGAAAAATAGGGCTTCTAGGAACTACAGTTCTCCAGTGAGCAATACTTTCATTATTTCTGTTTCTTTACAAATAGCCACATATATTACAGGTGTCTTTCATGAGTAGCTGTGTTGGGTTGTTTGGTCCTTTTTTTTAGTAGGGACTGATATTTGCCAAGTAAGGTGAAACAAAATCATAGGAATTTAGTTATACCATTCATCCATGCAAAACTGACACTGGAAAGTGCTTCTACAAGAGCAGCTGACTCTTATAACACCAACCTGGAAAAAGTAAGCATCTATTATTTTTTTTCCATATCTGAGATACAGGTAATATTCCACAGATATAACATAATGTTTTGCTTGTAAAGACCTCGAAATTTAATTTAGAAAACTTTGCAGGTGCAGTTAAATTGAGAGGAATGTAACCATCTGCCAGAGAATCCTAATGAGACTGATTCCTCACTCTTCTTAATTCCAAAGTCTGTAAATTCGTGAATAAATATTTGAAAAGTCTTCAGAAAGGACTCAGAGTCTTTTCAGAGTTTTCTGCAATGTCTTGAATTGGAGATAGGGCCAGTTTGTTGCAGGAGAATAATACAATGTCAAAGTGAATTGAGTGCAAGTTGATAAAGAAGACAAAGTAGCAGCCCTGGCAAATGAAGAATGTGCTTTTCCCTGGGTCTGTCAAGGCAGTGGGGATATCAGACCATGGACGGATGTGCCTCAGTTCTCACCAAGGAGCTTCAGCAGGAGACATTAAATTCCAGCCACCTCTGCGCTGTTCAGGGTGCAAAACGTGGTGGTTCAAGGGGTGAAGGCCGCAAAAAATACCCTGGCCTTCCTCTTTTCACCTAGATTTCTGTCAGCATTTTTAAGATTGAGCAGCTAGATAAAGCATCTATACACCTCTAAGCCACCGTTCCATATACATCATAGAGTTTCTCTAATCAGAGAAAGGAAGACCAGCAGAAGTCTCAAAGTCTCTCTCACCTTATGGACTGAATGATGGAAAACAAAGACCTTTCAACTGGCAGATGTGGTTGGGAGCCCAGCTTTAGAAATCCAAGTTTCACGATCCAAACTTGTCTAACAGCAGGAGCTGTTGCCTGTTCTACCAGAATGGGAACCCAGTGAAAATACAATAATATTGTAAAAGCTCCAATGACAGTTTCATGAATTTACTATAATAATGCATCCCATGAAGGAGCTAAAATGAAAAAAATCTATTCCAGGCAGGTCTCTAATCTTAAAGTGTAAATCCAGTCAGTAAAGAAACAGTATAGCAGAGCTTTATCTAAAATTTATCTATAATAAGTTTTGCGAGGTTGATTAATAATTTATCTCATAGACTTTAAAAGTAACGGTAGCATACACTGATAGACTGCTTCTCTGAAGTAATTTTCTGAAGGAACTGGGGAGGAATGTGTATAAATAAGAAAGATATATGTGACTATTCTCCCTGTGAGGTACATAGAGAATTTACATCCACCCTTTTGTCAGGTGATCTTTTGCTAATCTGTTAACAAAATGGAAATACATGAATAGAAACCTTAATGAGTGGACTCTGATCAGAGAATTATGTTGCATTTCAAATGCTTCAAATTCACCTAAAAGAAGGAATACAGGATTTACAACAGAAAATTGTTCCTACCTCTCTTTACCATAGGAAGATCCTAAATCTTCCCTTTCATCATTCTGCTCACTGGTCTCTGTCACTGAGTGTAAGGCAATGAAGATTTATTTCTCAAGCTCCCAAGTAATTATAAAGTAAGATAGTTTCCAGGGACTGGGGGCAGTATTATCCAAAGTAATTTCTCCAGTAACATAGAAATCATTTTTCTGGTAGCACAGAAATCACTGGAAAAACTGGATAAGTGTACCAGACTATAAATAAAAATATAAATCAGGCTTATACAGGAAACGTTCACCCAATTCAAGCAACACATTTTCAAGTACATTTACTTGAAATACACATCAGGATTCCATATAGACTTTGCAGGACATTATTGTTTGGAATGGTAGTCTTATCATTAGAAAATTAATTTTGCTAGGTTTATGGCACTTTAAAAGATACAACTGTCTCTTTACTTGGTTTTGAATATATAACTCCAGCCTGAGCAGACATCTCATCCAGAATTCACATAGTTTCTGGGAAATGCAGCCAATACTAAAGGACATCACAGGTCACAACATTTCTAAATTGACCTTTGGAGACAGCAATTTTTTTGCAACGAGATGATATTTAGAATTTCCTGGCTCATTTGAAGGGAATTTGCATGGTGTCTATGCAAGCATTAAAGTTGAACTAAGTTCTGTTTTCTTAATCCCATATCTAGCCAACAGTTATCACTCAGTCTCAGTGGAAATGGGATATGACGGTTTTCATCTGGTGAAGCTATAAACAGTATTGTGGAAGGAAACAGATCTCTCCTTTCAAGAAGACAAAGAGAGGGAAGTGTAGCTGGCTTTGGCTTGAGCCCTGACCATAAAGGGGGCTGTTTTCTCTCTGAAATGCTGTATCTATATTCCTCCCTGGTTACAAGTAAGCAGTAAACATGTTTAAGGTTGGAAAGACCAGTCCCTGGCTTATGCATGAGGAAAGTTTGTTAGTCCTGAAGGCAACCATCAGCAGCAACAGCAATGACTGAGTATTTAAGTGAAGGAATGGAGGGCGTAAAGCTAAAAATGGCCCACTAGCCCTTAATTTCCTGTAGCTAGACATGCCTTTCTGGAACTTTAAACTTGCCTTTGCTTTCCTCTTGGTTCTAGGGAAGGGGACTGTATTAAGGAGGGGGGGAAGATGACTGAAAAAATGTGAAACCTATAAAGAGACAGCTGAAATCAGTTTTCTGCACTAGCCTTTGATTAGCTGTTCCCCAGCTCTAAACCCCTGAAGCTAAAAGAACTAAAAAACCCAGCCATAAACAATGAACGCTTTGAATTAGCTTCTCTTCATATGTCATGCAAGAGGAGAGGAGTGACGTGCCCGCCGTGAATAGCCACACAGAAGGTCAGCCGGAATCAGCAACAAAATCCGAGGGTGGAAACTAATAGCTAAAAGCATCTTTGGGACTCTCAAGAAAAGATGAATTAAACCCAAGGCGTCTGTTAATTAAGCAAGTAAAACATTTGTTAATGGAGGAGGAGAGCCACAATGTAAAGCTACCTGAACATGTGGAGGTGCTGGGGGCTCCAGACTCTGTCCCCATGCAGCCCAATGCTTCTGACCTATTTTCTTCAGCGTTCAGCCTCCCCTAGGATCATGTCTCACTGCTCAGGGATGCATGGAGACAATGGATCTAGAGGAAAATAAATATATGTAATACAGGAAATTCAATCCATCCACTCGAAGATTTTGTTCCTCAAAACACCAGTAAAGCCTCGAAACAGCAGGTGACTATCTGCTTCAACTAGGAATTAAAAAAAAAAAAAAACAACAAAAAGATCTTACTAGTTGATAAGAGGCTATGCATTCTGAAGAAACCATTAACACTCTGAAATCGTAGTCCTGTTCTGAAAGCCATTCAAACAGGCCTGTAAAGATCTAGGCCTCAAGTCCACAAGTGGGCTTTTCACAGTGTGTTTATTTAAACTAAAAGATCAAGGCAGATGCTTGCAAGTGAGCTAGTAGAGAAATTTTTCTCCATGAAAAAAGGAAGCATTTACACCAAGATAGTAGGAGAAGAGCTTAAAGACATAAACCAGACAAATCTTAGGAAAAATTAGTATCATTTTTGTTAGAGATAACCTGTTCCAAGTATTGTTTGTGAGAACCAGGTATTATGAGGCTGAATTACGAAGCAAGTGGTTATTTTTTTTTACCATTTTGAATCATTATTTAACTATCCACCATTATTTTTCCCTTAAGTTTTTTATTTCTGATTTTCTTTCAGTTAATAATTTATATTACAGGTATTACAGACAATTTGGTGCCCCAGAGAGATTTCTTAACACCAGCGATTATCACTAAAAGCAGTGACTTATTCATAGCCCCATTTTACATAAATTTCTTTAAAATGTAAAGGAGAAAAATATGAACCATAAAGATTTTAGAAGTTCCCCGGGAGATGTTAGCAGTACCAGCTTCTGGGAGTCCAGAGGGCGAGTGTTTAAAAAAGATAAAAATATAAACAAGGAAGCAGCATTTACCGGTAGAAAAACCTTCCCACATCATCTTAATTTACTACACATCCTGTTGCATTAGCATAACTAGAGCTAATCCCAACCTAACAATAAAAGAAAATTGGGTACACATGAAAAAGAAAAGCCTGCTCCTAGCTCTTCATCACTAACACTACTTGTAGGATTTTGCCCACCTTTCCTTTCACCATCTAGGAAAATAATATCATGTTGCTTCCTGAAATTAAGATGAGTAAATTACACTTAGGGCCACTAAATTTTATAAAGCCAAGATACACTTGTGGCTTTTTTTCATTTGGTATTCCACACAAGCCCAAGAAGAAGGGAATCCATATTGCATTTTATCGATCTTTTTTAAAAAAACAGAAAGAAAAAAACAAAACTACTTTGGGTCACCTGCAAATTTCTGGCTACTCCTCGTCTGTTATGCTAACTGTGCTCCAGGAACAGAGAGTCTTCCAGAGGCTGCAGATTTGTGTAGCTCAGGATTGACTTTTTCTTTTTTTTTTTAAATTATTTCCTCTAGTAAGAAAGAAAGTGTATGTTAAAGTGCAGTTGCTCACTTAGCCAAAGAGGTGCTCAAACAAAATGGTTGGATGGTTAAAAATAGATGTGTACTTTCGTGGAGGCAAAAGCATAGGCAGCTGCCATTTTCCCCATGCATGCACATGGTTCAGAAAGCTCTCCATCACCAAAGGTCTCTTTGTGTCTGAAGAGCCTATTGCTAAAAGGTAGTTGGCAAGTACAGACCATCAACTTTCAGGTATGAAGGAGGAAATACGTATTCAGTGTTTGCACTTACAAGATTATCAATGGAATGCATGGAAAACCTGGATGTACAAGGAAACTTGTTTATTCACTTCTAAGAGAATTTTTTTGTCAGCCCTTACTCTTTTTTAATAAAGGCATTTTTCCATAAAAATACTGCTACAGAACAATATAGTTGAAGTTTCCTGCCATCCGCAAAAGCTAGATGTTTCCCTGTTTTCCCTTACATGTGCCACTAATTTCAGTGGCACATGTTAGAAATAGCTATAATACCAGCGTTATAAAATGAATATGGCTGTGGAAAATGTGCACAAGAGACACAGCAGCTACTGTATTTTCCCAGTATGTTTCGTATTATAAGCGCTGGACCCTCTCCACTGTAAGATCTGTTTCCAGTTGCCCAATTTCAGCCATGTTAAGTTGAAATTTTCCATGCCAGGGTTCTGACCCAATACAATTCAGGGCAGAACATTTTCAGCTCGACTTGTTTGATCATTTCCAAGAGTAACCTTAAAGCATCCTGGTGATTTTCCCTTTAAAAGGTCCTGTGTTCCTGCACCTTGAAGTGAGTACTTTGGCAGGACGGTTACTCTGGCCACAATGTGCCAGAGGAGCTGAAGCTGATGCAGAAAGGAGTGAGGATGGAAGATGGGATGGTGGATGGGGAAGGGAAAAAGAGAATACACAGATGGCTGGGATGACAGTGGTGGAAGCAGTCCTCCCTGCTAAGGTTGGATATGGAAGTGTCTTAAGATGGAGAACACTAAAATTCAAGGAGAAACTGCAGGAGGGAGAGCTTGGGAAGGAGGTAGTAAATGGGAAGGGGAAAAGATTGGACAAGGAACTTTGCTCCAGGGGAAAGTGGAAGTGGCAGAACAAAATGCATGAGAGCAGCTCACGAGCCCAAAGCATGCTGATATGAGTCTGGGAGCACTAAAGGGAAAATTTCAGATGGCAGGTCTGGAAGGATTGGCTGCTTAAGAAAAATTATACTGGAAGCTGGAAAAATGGGGAGGAAGAAACAAAGCCAGGGAAGAGACAGGTCGGGCAAAGAAACAGACGGGTGGGGAAAGATAGAGCAGAAGGTCGGACTTGGGGCTGGAAAGAAGTGTCAGAAGAACCTATGCCTCACTGGAAAGAAAAAAATAACTGCCTTTTAAAAGAATGTTTTTGTCAAGTGAAGGGCTCAAAAGCCTATGTAACCCTGGCTCAGTCTTCTTTGGGGTATTTTCATCACAACTCTCACTCAGATTAGCAACTGTTTGTTTTCATGGCACCTCATCATTACAAGGAAATCAAAAAGAGGCTGAACACACCATAATCTATTTTTCTAGAAGAACAACCAGAAAAAATAAGATGTTTGAATTTCTTTCAGCTTTAGTCAGTCTCCTGTGCAATGGTACCTGTTCCAAAATGCACCCAATACTAGCTGTATCAGAAGATAAATGTGAATTTTCAAAAGACCTCAACAAGGGATATGAAACACTATGATTACCTGTTTGCAGCAAAGAAAATACAGAGGAGATAATGCTGATGAAAACATTTTTTCAAAGTGTAAAAGTAACAGAGAACAGGCATCACAGAGCTCATTGCAAAGAAAATGCTACAGTATACTCTACATAAGTGTATGTCATCCACTATATCATTCTTTCCTGAAAATTATATACTAGGAAACAACCTGTATCACACAACAAATAAGCAAGCAGCACACTGAAAGGCAGCAGAACCACATTGCAGGGACACCCATCTGAGGGCAAAGTGTAACTGTGATTTATGTTGGAGATAGGCAAGAAAATAGGCATTGCAGAGCTAGAAACATTTAACAGGCTACAGAAAAGTACAGAGAAAATATTTAAAAGTATTGTAAACATTTAAAATTTCCCTCAATAGCCTATCTTTTGGGACCATTAGGATTCCGGGCCACTATACAATCAGAAGAAGAAGTCCAGTTAAGAGATCCCAATATAAAACAGCAAGGCCAGAAGTGATAGGGAGTATGGGGCAGTACTAACAGTGAAGATTCCGGAGAAGAAAGTGTAGGCTATCTTTTATTGAACTGTTCCAAGTCAAATTCTCTATATCTGCGCTCACAGTGCAGCAAAGAAGTGTGGATGCTACCAACAGTGCTGCCTTCTCCCTTATAAAGGTAAAAAGTAATACCCAGATAATAATGCTTTTTAATGCTCGGAGACAGTGTATTTCAATATATACAGGAATTTCTGAAATAGTCTGCCTTATTTCCTAGAAACTTTTAAAACCTTCTAAATCTTATTGTCAATGGTGACTGAAGTATTTAGAAGTTCCCTCTCCCATGGCCTTCTCTCAAAGTCTCTTCTGATAACAAGTCTTTGGAGGAGGAATGTGTTTTAAAATCATCAAGCAGCCAGAAGAACCAGAAAAAAAAAAACAGTGAAATGTCATCCTCTCTTTTAACAAAGTGCATTCTTCAACTTCTTAAATTTAATGGTGAAGTACTTCATTTAAGGGTCACTATTGATAAAGAGTTACAGTCAGAAAACGATGTTCAGCCTCCATTGAATTCTTTTGATGCCCCCTGCAGGCCATGTCGGATAGGAAGCCTAAATCCTTGTAAAAAAAAACCAAACCAACAAACTGTAGGTAGTGTCAAAATACCTATTTTATTAAGAAACAGAGCTGCTTTCACTTAAGTTCATCTCACAAACTTACTGATATGCAGTCCTTCCTGTTCCAACGTGCACAACCAAAATGCAAAACAGTTCTAGATTCCTTCTCGCTGACCTAATTAGGCAGGATAATGACGGCTGATGGAGCAATGCGACGCGGAGATGTGTAACACCAAATACAGGGGTAAAATTCGACACACTTGCAGTACGTGAGACTCAGAGGAGTCTGCTCCAGCCCTGTGGGGACATGCAGCTTTGCTGTTTTCTAACCTAAAGATACCAGTTCGTTGTCAAACGCTTTCGCCTCCATGTGATAGTGACTCATGCAGATGAGCAAACTTCTGAAATGAGTAAACAGTAGGACTAGTGCAGAGCCAGTTGCCTTGGAGAAGTTGAGGGCTTCTCGTTCTGCTGGCTTCTCCCAACTAAATGCCCTCCAAGCCTTCATAGTACTTGCCTGAGAGTCAGTCTTTGCTGGGCTCTCTTCTCCAGCTTCGTGCAAAGTACCAGGATCCTTGAGGACAAATGTGATAAAGCTGCACTAGCTGGTTATTTTTCATTATTTTCCTTTTTAACCGTGGAGACTGCACACAATATACATTTCTCATAAGGGATCTATTTTGCTAGCAGTTTGGAAAACATTTGCTTTCTGAGATGAAATATTCTACTTCAGTACTCAGGAGGAGGGAAAAACTGTAATCACACATCATTAAATGAATCACCCCACTACCCTAGCAGAATGTAACAGGATACAGTGTGCTGTGAAAATCTGCTTTAGAAAGTTAAAATGACTCTTTCAGTAAAAAACAGGATCAATCACCCATCATTTTTTGGAGAGAAGATACCTAAGACCTGGAAGGCATGAGGCAAATATGGTGGGATAATTCCCAGCTAAGGAATATTAAGGGTATGGATGAAAGAAGAAACGAAAGACAGAAATTTCTAAAAAGTGCTTGTGAGATGAGTTGCAGGGGAGAGAACAGCACTGAGACTAGATGATTAGCAGTGGGAAATTAGCTCAAAAGAATGTAAGGTTCTCATAACCTTTTTGTTCCTGCTGTCATCTGTTTTTTAGAAAAAAGAAAAGCCCTCTGAGACAGGTCGTTGAAGTTGATGGACGCACACAAGCTGATCGGGGATCATCCTGGACCTCTTACATCAACCTGCAGCAGCTTGGAACCACCACGCAGCCGATGAGAATGTGGTGGGTAGGAGAGAAAGGACACAAAGTGCAAGCGAGCCTCTCCAGAGGCATCGCTGCTGTTATCTGGTCTCCATTACACAGATGTTAACTTCGAGCTATTCTGTGCCCTTGCTTGATAGCTAGTGTCTAAGGTATAGTGCTTTTCTTCTGAAATGTCATCTTTCTATTGTGAACGGTGAAAGAACTGCCACGCTGAGGTTTGGTGGTGGCTTGTTTTGTTTCGTAGGGTTTATCTCTGCCAGCCTCTCGCATGATAATGCTGCCTTGGCAGAGAGGAATCAGAAAAAGAGATTGCTGTTTCAAGTCTTGCTTAAGGAATTCAGAATAACTTCTAGCATTTATTCCTTGGAGGGAACCAACCAAACTTAATTTCCTTCCCAAAGAGCGAGAGGAAATTAAAACAAGTGTTTAAAAGGAGTCAAGTATATGCACAAAACGTTTGTGACAAAGTCAGCTTTAGTTAACTCACACACACACTACTATGATAAAGCTTTCAAGGCATCACCTATTTTACACATACACGGAAAATTCAGTATATTTACAATTCAAAGCACTCATTTGTACACAACATGGTTCACCTCAAGACTTGTTCTTATTTATTCTGCTGAAATGACAGTGCTGATTCAGACTTCTTCACACCACAAAAAAAGTGGCTGGGTGAGGAAAAGCCCTGGTTTCAGCAGACAGAAATGAGCAGTTGTTCAGCTGTACAGGGTGCCAGTGGACAGACACAAGCCATTCAGTTTAATAAGTCTGTCATTACAAGGCATAAACTGATGGACAAAGGTTTCTTACCCATGATGAATGGAAGGAGAAGAGTAAGAAGGGGATAGTCCAACATTGCGCATCCTATTCCCCGAGCAAATATTACCATTTGGGCAAACACATTTAAATAAGCTGGTCCTTTCTTTATAGACTGTAAAGATATGGAAAACAGACAGCATTTTAATTTAGGGTAAGTGCCACAAAGACGTTGGTTCCTGCTCCAGTCTGTGGGATGCCCAGCTCAGTGTGCAGCGCAAGAGCTGCACAGCATGAGCCCTTGGGATCCAGCCAAAACCTCCCTCAGGAAAAGGGTGATCCAGGAAAGGTCCTGTTCCTCATGTACATCACTGGACCACTGCAGTTATCCCCCTCACCTGGCCCAGCTCTGACCAAGCACATGTAAGTTGAGGTCCAGAAGGGAATAAAAGTGATTCTCCCTTAAAACAGAACGTGTAAAATGGGGGAGGGTGGTAAAGGGGGAAAGTAATTTAGCTTATTAACAATCTTATTTCTTCTGGCATGAGGCATTTCACCTGAACAAGTTTTATAGGATCCTGGGTTTTGCTAGATATTTAGTAGTAATTTGGAAAATGTAAGCACTTTTTAACTTGTTATGAGAGAGGATGAAAACTAAAACCTTTCTGGTTCACGCAAACTGTAACTCTCATGATTTTGTTTTCCAGAATTTTTCAGAAAGTTTCCAGAGCAGAGGTCTCATGTTTCCATGAATTCCTTTAAAAATTAATTGCTCAACAGTGTGTTCAGTAATATTTCAAGCATCAGTACATTTAATGAACTCTGCTGTTGCTGTATGAGCAGTACATTAGGCTACATCATTGCAGTCTCATTTAATCTCTTGCTTTGATTCTTAATTCTTGCATCCGCAGAAATTGGCAGCGACAGGGGCTTCCAGATCCCTAGTGAAGGCTAGACAAGGAGTCTGTAAAGTTGTTTTCCCTGTGTTGCCATTTTCAAAAGAAGGGATAAGCAAGAGCAGCTGCCCTGGATCTCCTCTTGATGGCTTGCAATTCTTGATCTCTTTGAACACAGACCGCTGCTGACTTCTAAGGTCCCACACCAGCTCAGCAAAGCCAGCAGAGCTGTAGCTTCTGACACTGTTGTTTAATCACCCAAGGTAGGAAAATGCATCACAGGATCACAGGTCTGAGACAAGAAAGGAATTTGCTGATCTGCTTACTTTGCTTTGCTTAATGGTTTATTGTGTCATTCCATTTTATCCCCATCTTAACATGGTATGAAGAATCCTCTAGGCACCCTTTATCTAATATCTCCTGCAGAACAAATTGCTTTCACTTCTTTAAGTTGTTCTCACTTTCACAGTAATACAGCAGAGGAAAAGAAAGTTTCTGATGACTTACGGCAGGAAGCAGATAACATGCCCTCCTGGCATCACTGAAGGAGAAGCGGAAAGCTTTCATAAACACAATTCTAAAAGGCAAGATCAGAAACAGTACATGGCAACTTCAGAAAGGCCCCAGCTACACAGAGTTTGCATTTATGTCCTGAACCTTTTGCACTTTGGGATTGTTCAGCTCTCAGATACAGATCTAAGGCTGCTTTTCCATGATATTAGAAGCTAATTCTGAATTTTAAAAACAGCACTTCTAAAAGTTTTTATGTGTTGATGTCACAATTGTTTCCCAAACAATGGGAAACAAGAAGAAAAAAAAGCAGCAAAGACTAGGAAGGCTTCAAGCTATTCAGGTCAGAAGTCTTTTTCTTCTGTGTACGAAATACCCTACAAACCTCTGCTCAGGACCTTGAGACTGTGGGAAGAATGGTGAAGGAACATTTTAGCTAGAAAAAGTCTCCCAGGAAAAGCCCCATGGACATGTTAACACCAAAACATTTTTCAAATGTAGGTTGGTTTCAAATAAATATTCACCTAGTACAGCAAAATAAGCTCCATCATTTTGACATTATCAAAGCAAAGAAAAAAAAAAAGTCTAAACACAGTTTCATCTAAACCTGAAACAGCTTTTCCGGCTGTTCAAGATCTTCCAGCAAATGAAAGAAAACACGTATTTTGTGGATCTTGGCTTCAGATGTTATTCTAATAAAGAATAAATAGAAAACTTTCCTTGAGGCCTTCTGACACTAGATTTTGCAGAGGAGAAGAAGGAAGGATTTTTCCTAAGTTCATTTATATGTTTATAAGGATTTAAATAGTACAATACAGCAATAGGGTACCGGGCCCCGTAGAAGGTCCAACATTTTCACAGCTCAGAGCTCAGGAAAAGGTAGTCCACAGATGGATGTTGTTCCACAGTACCACATGTGCAAAGCTGGCAATAAAAGCCAAAACCTGCTGTTCATTTGAAGACAGGATCTGTGGCGAGGTACGGCTGCTTGTTAGAGCTAAAACACGGAAAAATAAACCAGCTAACCAACATCACAAGTTTGCACCCACACCCTAACATGTCCGTTCAAGGCTTTAATTGCATTTATAACAGAGACCAGAAAATGTGCTACAGGAGGGCTGGAACAAAGAGAAAACAGACATTATGTTTGCTAATTCAAAGGGCGAAGAAAACTGTATGAGGTTGGAAAGTATGGGAAGGAAGGTGGCAACAGCCGGAAAATAGTATTACTGTGGCTCTGTGAATAACTGATAATCTTCTGGTGATTGTCTGAGTCCTGAGGAAAAGGAGAAGGAAAAGGTATTTGTTATTGCTGAAATTGAAATCTGAAAGAACTATTCGGTGAGCAAGGTTACTCGGTGGTTTTGGACACAGGGTAGTCCATTCAGTCTCAACCCTTTTGGATCTGGATCAAGAGAAACAATCTAAAGAAAGGGTTGGAGTCACACAGTTGCTAGTGCTGCTTAAATGACTCATTAGTTAAAACTCTAAGCCAGCAGAAGAGAGTGCTAGACTTCACTGATTCTCCCAGTTTCAGAGCCTGAAACCAGTATTGCTTGTTACCCAGGAGAGATTTGTTCTGATTTTCCTGCCCATATGAAAACGCTACAACAGGCAGCACTGAATGCTCCATGTTCTAAAATAGCTTACACTTATTTAAGTGAGAAAAAATTCAAGGTTTCCTTTCTTAACTCCATGCAGCAAAGAGGCATTCCAAGGGTAACAAACAAATAGAACTTCTTCACTCATCTACAAGTCCTGTTTACTGAAAAGCTTCACAATTTTACAAAATATTACAGATGGAGCCTCATTCATACAAATGCTGAGCTGCACTACAAATAAAGCTGTTTCTTTCATGCTCTTTTTTATATATTATGCTATAAGCCTAGACAGGTTAGGCAGAGACCTTGATTAATCTGTGAATTAATTTGGGTTCGGCAGTTATGTTGGAACAGAGCTGTTTTGTGTTTCAAAACCTATTGCAATATTATTTTGGTCTGTAAAGGCTGTAACAGAAGTAACTTGGTGGTTACACCTAAAACATTTCTCAACCATAAGAGGATGAGCATAAACTGTTTCCTTGATTTGCCTTTCCATTTTTAGCCTTAAAGAAAAACATTGCAGGAAAAAGCAGCTCAATTGCAACATTGCTAAAATCTGAGAAAAAGCTGCAGTTTGCTCCTGTGTCTGGATTAGAGAAGTGATTCGTTTGAAGATGATACTAACTATTCAGTGAGCATTGTTCACTCCCTACTTCTTTACAAGGCAGAAATCAATGTGGAACATTCCATTCCCCAAGCACAAGTCATTCCAATTAAACTCGTGAGCACATTCTGATTTCCTGACATGACCATTGCACAGACTGCTCTGAAAAGGTATTTCACGCAATTCAGCCATGTCCTTTACCATTGGCTTAGTGCTAATTGCACTGCATGGACCACGGGAAGAAGATGCTTCAGAGCAAATCCTTGTGCTTGGACTTCTTGCAGCACAGCGTAAGGCTGGGAATCAGTCTCGTGGGATTTAAATCACACATGAAAGCTTAAAGAAATATCCGCTTTCTGACCAAGCCTCTTATAGTGCTCAGACTGATTTTGCTGACCCACTGTTTCCACGGAAGCCTGCTTTGGAAAATTAATGCCCATTGAATAATTAACTGATATTAAAGGAATTTGACAGCAAAAGCAACCTGCTGTGCTCTTCTTGACCACGGTCCAAAGATATACCTCTCTGGTTACTGTGATTAGTAAGACATCCTCAGCCTACAGCTGTATTGCTAAACCATCAGTCCACATTGTTGCCTCTCTCCTGGAGCAGTTCCATGCAGGTAATATGGATGAGTGCTATCAGTTAATATCAGTTATTATGATCTCATAACAAAACCATACACCACAGGGGGGAGGTTTGAACCAAATCACTTTCACATCTTTATAGAAAGCTAGTAACATTACATGCGAAGGGAAGGTCCCACTTTTTTTTTGCAAAAATAGCTGCTATAATACCTAGTAAGTTAATATCTGTTCAGATGCTCAAGAAACATCAAGTGCACAGAAAAAGACTGTTTTTTTCTTCTGACATTGTAGTGATGGTCTTCCTATCTGTTTATCAAGCCTGCAAAGGGGCTCTGAGGACTGTCACGCTCATCACACCCCAGAGGCAGACATAGAGTTCTCCCTCCCTGAGCTCATCCCAGCCGGGTGTGCAGGACAGGAGCAGAGGTCTGGGAAAGCTGCGCTTCCCCTCAGCTCCAGCACACACTGAGAGCAGCATATGGCACTGCTCGGCTAGGCACCAGGATCTGGCTATTCCTTTCCACTTGGATTTGTAGCTCAGAAAGACCAAACTGGCAATGTGGCTTTCTTACACCAGCAATGCTAAAATCCATTTATCATGCTGATTTCAGTTAGGGTGTTAGTCACTCTGCCAGGACAGTTGCCAACCCTCAGTCATTCTTCCTGTATGAGTTTCCCAGAGGCTGACTTTTAGACTGGGCATATGTGGGTCCAGTGCTTATTTTTGTTCTTCCAAGCATTTTTCAAATTCCTCCCCAGTTCAGCATGGTGGTACCTGATGAAAAGGTGAGCAGGAGGCTGTTTAAACGCCCCTTGCCCAGCTGTGCAGCAAGGCTGTGCTACTTACTTGTAGTCTTCTGAAAGGAGACGGAATGGAAAATAACACTAAACTGTGCTTTTGCAACAGTATGAGAAGCACATTAGTTCCACTCATACAAAACCAGTCGACCTTCAGTGAACTGACTGCCTGTCACAGGGAGTTTTTCAATGGATTTAAAGAAGGAAACAGCTAGCAGGAAGGATCAGTCTTGAAAACACAGATTAGTAACTAGACAACCAGGGCGGCCCAGGGCCACTTCCGATACAAAATACCAGTGAGTCACTTCTTCAATATTCTCAATTTAATCTTGTGTGTGGCAAATACAGTCACCTGGCAGTGTTTCAGTCATTGCCCTGCGCTGTCATGGGCACAGCATTCTGAAAAGTCTGGGATGGTTTTGTTTCATGGCCTTTCCTTTTGGGAGGCTGAGGTGGCTCGGAGGGTCACAGGTGGGACTTTCACATCCAAACCTGTGGAAGGACTTGCTGGAAACACAGGAGCACACTGAAGAGTGAATGAATGCACCAGACCGGAAACTAGGTGCAGTACCTTGTTGGATCAACACAAGTTATAGAGGTCCTTCCTTTTAATCCATTTGACACTGCTGCAGCCTTTTGACTTAGGAAGAACGGAGGCAGCAAGATTTTTCTGCTGAAGATATTAAGTTTTTGTAAAATTAAGTCCCTGATGCAAAGTTAGGGAAACAAATGGAATTCACATCAAAATGGGAGCTCTTGGATCGGTAGTGTGCCTAAAGACAAGCTTTCTGACATGGGTAAAATGTGTGTCTATTATGTCAGCTAGATATTTTGACAGCATGGTGTTTGTGTGTTGCTTGTGTTTTAACCATCTGGTAAGCACATTAATTCCTCCAGAGAAGGGAGAGACGACGACAAGCACGGCAGAGATTTATGCAGTTTACATTACGGCTTTACACCCGACCGTGAGGTCGCAGCACTGAGCCCCTGGAGCAGAGCTTGGCAGCAAACACCACTGCGTCAGGGAAGACCAGACACAACCCTTGCACTCGCAGGGACTGCATTTCTTCCTCTCTTGGCGGCTGACACGGGTATGTGAGAAGAACAAACATGAGGAAAATAACCCTGAGCAGACCATCTGTGGGAGGTGCCATCAAGGCTCTCGAAAGTGCTACCACAGCACACCACGATGTGCCAGTCTGGTTCAATCACTGCTTCTACAACATAGCAGGAGCAAGCCACAGGAAATGGTGTGAACGGGGTAACAGCTTGGAGAGGACACCAAAGCCAACTCCAACACAGGTTAGGGGAAACCAACACAAATAAAAGCTGGCAGGCTGTATCCAGCAGGGTGGAAGATCTGCTTTCAGAAAACAGGCAGGAAAGGTGTGAGGGAACATAACTTCCTTTTATAATTGTTGGTTCTCCTACCTTGGCACAAAAAGAAAGCACGCAGATTTTATACTCTGACTGACTCCAGGTCACTGGAACAAAACACTTCCTTTAATTTTAAACACAACTGCAAAACAAAATTCTGTTACTCCAAGAGGTGCTGGTAGGTAAGCTTTCCCCTTGTCAGCTCTGAGATGCCCACAAAGGAATGCATCAGTCAACAAGGCTGGGGATGACACAGTCTGAACCTCTTTTTTTATCAATGAATATTTCTGTCCTCCCCTGTTGACCTCATTTAAGGTTTTGCATGAGGCAGAAGGGCCAGTCCCCTAACTAATATCATCCCTGTCTCCCCATTCTCTTCCACTGTTGCAGCCTAGAGCTGTTTATTAGGTCAAACAGGTTCAGGTGTAAAAGAAGGTGCACCTGAAATCCTTCACTGTGGTTTGTCATTACTTTCAGTTAAGGCAATTTTTGGTTTTGGCGGTGTCACTTTAAGTCATCACAAATTTCACCCCATTTCAGCAAAAGCAGCCAAGTTTTTGATAAGGTGCACCACGATGCCTAAACTGTTGATATTCAGGTTTCCACATCTCAGAGTGCAGGTGCCGGATGAGTATTACAGAAGGATCAGTGAAGTGACTTTCAGAAAAAATGTTTGGGTCTTTCCCATTGCCATTAAGTGACATGTAAATGCTTTGAACTTTTGCTGGGCAGCATGCTAAAGTTTAGAGAAAACGATAAAATTCCTCTAGCTTAGGTCTTTCAGATGAGTGCAAACGAAAATATTGTCAAGAGAGTAGGTAATAGACAAGGGGCATAGTCTGTCCATAAGTGACTACACAAGCCTTTGTATTCCCAAAACTTTACACTGTTGAAGACAGTTATTTTCGCTGTTGTTTTTGTGTGACTATACAGAGGGGATGGAAAAACAACCCTGAGTGACACGTCTCATGAGCACTTCTGTGAAGGTGATGTGGGTAAGAATTTGGCTTTCAAAACTGTTCTAACTTTACTGCACATCTCAAGACAAGGCTAAGCCAAGACATTCCTCATTTATGTCAGAGTTGTTTCTCAGGAGATAACTAAAAGCAGAGGTCTTGCAAGAAGCTGGTTTAAGGAACTTCAGATTTTCTGTGTCTTTCACCTACAAACAAGAAGCTCACAGAGAAGCCCCTGGTTTTCCTCGTGAATGACACACTATTAACTTTTAAAATGAAGCTTCTGCTCAGAGTGGATGTGGCACAGTGAAAAATGGGTAGGCATGCTGCACTGCTATTAGTTCACAGCTCTGACACAAATGCTATTCCATTCACTTCCATCCATAGTCCTAAATCATGCAAAGAATCCAGCTTACAGAAACTAAATTTGTATATAGTTAAATCCACAGCCATGGAGTTTGATACTGCACTCAAAACCAATTTATTTCCTTTGGGAAAAAGATGAGTATGAAATTTCATCATATGTGTTTGTCTCTGCAAAATTACTAATTAAAATTAAGGAAGGATCTTGTGGTTAAGACATGTGACTAAAAGGCAGAAGTGATAGGGGCTGTTTACAGCTGCACTACAGCTTACAGAAGTTCTGGTTTGAGTTTCCAGAATGAGGATAATTTAGTCATAATATAAAGTAGGCGAGATAATTTGTATTAAAATCCATCTGCAGAAATAATTCATAACTGTGCATTACACCATATGCAAACACAGTCAGAGCAACAAGCCATATTTTATTTTATTGAAAATGCATTTTACACATTTTAATGAATAGCAAAAGCGTAAAGATGTTCAAGGCACTGCACTAACACTTGATTTGAAAACTTTCTTCATATTGAGAGTATTTGATTTAGAAAGTGTTTTGTTATGGTGTAAGCTACAAAATTTTATAGTACTGCTGATATTAATTGATACATTCAGATTGTGAAAACCTCATGCTTCAATGTATGCTCGATAATCAGAAGTCCAATATCATCTCTGAACATGCTTCAGCTGCCCTTATAGTAAATCACTGGTTTTCAGCAGAATGAAGTTCAAAGTCAAGATTTGAATGTAAATCCAAGCATATCTGGTAGACAGACAGTGAGTGTAGGTTAGCATCAATTCAAGAAAAAAAAAAGCTAATTCTGTCCTGCATAATATGTTTGGCTTCTTTTGCTTTCCTTTGAACCGCTTTAACCAGAGGACTTCCATATTACTCACATGCATATCAACTGTAGTGAACCAAGACTTGCAAATTATAATTTTATTAGCCATAACAAAGTTTAGAAAGTAGTATTCCAGTGTAATACTTCAGCATCATTTACTCTTCCATTTTATCTGACAGCAGTTCTCAAGCCCATCAGGACAGACTGAAATACTTCACTCTTAGTGGCCACTATCAACACACGGCCCATTTACCTTCTTGACTGAGGACATCACAGTAGCCAAGAAATCATTTATAAACATAACTGCACAGCTTTGTGTCCTCAGGATAGACTTTAAAGCCTTAAGCAATGAAATTATTGTATATTTCTGCAGCAAAGTCTCTAGACTAGTTTTGAATTAAGGTCACAATAACCAAATAGCTCACACCTTGAGGACAACTGCTGGTATTTGTTCTTACCTGTTAACCTGTTGATTTGTTAAATCTGTTTGAAAAAATTCTGCATTTAAAAGCTCAGAAAAGTACACAGACTGCTGCTTGCAGGGGCTGGAGCTACAGGTGTGGTATTTGTCATCAGCCTGTGAAGCATGCCCGATATGATAGCAAAAGTTCCAGGGAAAATAGCTAAGCAATGACTAAATCAAGTGCTTACAATACAGTTGTTTATTCCTAGAGCACAGAACAGAGCTAGTTCTATGACTCCTGTGCAAAGCTCTCACTCCCTACCCTGAGCTTGTATCCACTCTCCTTTACTTAAGAAGTCATTCTGGGAAGTGGAGACTCTTTTACAGGAAAGGGCTTATCAGTTGGTTATTTTAAAACTGCCCACTTTCTACGAAGTGCCAGGATTCTCTTCTGAAAAGTGTCCCGAGAGTGACATTAATGGAGAGACTCCACGCCAGCACCAGCTTCACTAGTGTATTGGCTTCTGGACTTGTTACAACATATCTTTATGGTAAACTCATCTGCAGCCTGCTTTTTGTCAGGAGAGACTAAAAGACAATACTCTCCCCTTAAGCTTGAATAATTTGCATTCTGGGATTTATTTGCAAAGCTAATTCCACCGTAACTCTGTTTGGAAAGATTTGTTTGGTTTCAATTTTTGTTTTGAATGCTAAGAATGCTAGAAATACTTTCTTTTAAGGAAAGCTTAAGATTCATTAATTCATTCTTTCACTTACAATGGTATGAAAAAAGCGACAGAGTGAGCTGGGACTCCAGTGATGGTGTGGCCAGAACTAAAGTAGAGAAAAGGAAGCACCTTCTCTCACCACACATACCCGGGCCTGAGAACTCTCTGCCTCAGGGAGCTTCACAAGACCTGGAGAGCACCGGAGAAAGTCCTTAGCAATGTTTGTATTGCAACAGCATTGAACTGGCCAAGACTGTTCTGCTCCCACAAGTCCAAAGATCTCAGACACTGTACGTGGCCCCATTTCACTGTAGATGGCACAAACCCCTAAATAAACAGATTTATAGAGGTTAAGATTATTCTCAAGCATGAAAAAGGGTCGAACAGAGGAAATAAAACTGCACAGATCTTACCTCTGTGATACTAAGACCATCACAGGGCAATCGCCTGACACAAAATGCAGTAAAGAGAATAGATTGGCCTAGTAAAACAAATCTCTCATTCTAATCGCTGTAAACCAAGCGGACGAAAATCAGTAAACCAGATCTTACTCTCTGGGCTGAATATCTGGAGTTTAATAAGATGGAAGATTTAGAAGAAGATCCAGTTTTTTGGAAACTCTGGGTAGGACTCGGCTATGGTGGGATTCAGCTGCAGCAGAGCAGAATCGGCTTCTCTCTCTAAAAGAGATACTTATTTCCTGGGCAGCCAAATGGCTCTTTAAGATCCATTGATGATATCGACAAAATCTTGACCGACTATAACGGGACCTAAGTCACTAAAACATTGAGGTGCCTAAATGTAGGTGTCCTGATATTGCGGATCCCACTCACTATGGGGTGACTTGAATTATTCATAGCAAGTCTTCTCAGTCAGAATCTCTCAAACAAGAGCACCCAAGGACCCAGAAGGTATGTCGAACTCCAGTTAAGCCTGAAAGACATTCAGAAGTCTAATCAAGGAGCAAAAATAAATATCATGACTCTTCATATCTGTTTAGCCAGAAACTATAGTTTTGACTTTCCAACATGCTTTGAGATATACTATTGCAATTAGAGAGAAAAATGAGAGAAAATCTGAAAAGTACAACGAGATACCAAAAAGTTTGTATCTTGTTGCAATGTCATAAAGACATTCTGAGGCATATTGAATTTGGAACAAAAACCACATTTCTATATCTTAGGACAGCTAACTATCATTTTGAGAAAAAACATCAAAGTCTAAATAGTTTATGAATTGCAGTGAAAAACTGCTGTTCATGTTACTAAACACTAAATAATAATTAAAAAAATGCTGATTCTGGATTTTGGAAAATCTATTTCTTATTATACCATTTCTTTTTTGATAGTTTGATTATCAGTTTTTCTCTGATAATACTGGCTTGATTCCTTTGTCAAGTAACTTCACTGACTCCCGTTTCTTGACGCCATCTATTGCATAGAAGCCAAAGTTCTTTTGGCTTCTTCACTTTTCTTAGCTCTACCTTAAAGTTGAGTTCACACAGATTTTATTCAATAGAGTTCTGTCAAATTATTTTTCCAAGAGCATATCTACAACAAAAGGTTTCTAATATTAGAGAATCCCCCAGTCTCACAAATGGTTGGCATTCTCCCATCCCACACCACTTCTGGGCCAGGTAGGCAGACGTTACTGACACAATATTCCTCTTCCATTTCAGCTGCAGCTGAATCTCCAGTTCTGTCCTAGGAAGTTATAATGCTTAATCATTCCCTGCTACCAAGCGATCCATAGGGGATGCGGTTTCTAAGAAGATGGTCCAATTTGTTTGATGTCATCATCCCTCAGGGAATTGCGTTTATGACTGAGTTGAATGTTAATGTTCAGCATTCCATATTCTAAAAATGTCAGAAGGTCTACAGAATAATTTCTGTAGCTATGTCTTTGATGCAATGTCAAGGATAAATATTAATAGGTCTGCTATAAATATAAGCATTTGCCCTACAAAAAAACACTTCAAAGAGTATAAAATCCATCCCAGCATCTTACATATACCAAATCATGCACAATAATGACTCCCTGTATAATGATGATATTAAATTGCAACTCAAATTCATGTCAGTGAAAATTCGTTTAGTATTTTCACTTACAGGCATCAGAAGAAAATGAGTTAAGACAGTCCTGATACAGGCTGTGACAGAAACATTTGTCTTCCAGTGCTTGTAAATAAGAAAAAAGGAAATAAGAATTGATTGATAAAAAGTTGACTGCCTAAGAGTTTAGCCATTTATTAGTATGAAGTGACTGCTACTTACAGACCTACTCTGTATAATGGACCATCCGGGGAGAAAATGTTTTCAATCCAGCCTAAGGATGAAATCAGTAGTCACAAAACCATACCAAAACTGGTGCTCAACTCAAGTTCTGACTGAAGCTTTTGACAACTAGTTTCTGATTCTAAAAGAAGTAGGATAAGGTCTTTTATTAAAAGGCAAAATAATTTAAGATTCATTTAGTGACTAATGTTCTCTATTTCCAATACCATGAGAACAACAGTATGTGAGCTAATTTTAACATGTGGAAAGAACATTTAATTTTATCAGAAGGAAACAATGAAGAATCTAATTTATTCTCCACATGTGTGCATAACCCCCATTGATATTAATAAGAGTTAAGCAGCCTATGGAGAGGAAAATGGGCCCTCAGATGTGGCAAAATGTTTTAAGAAAATTATCTGCAGCTTTCTAATGACCACAGAAATTATTTCTTTTTCTATACCAGTGGAGAGAGAAAAAGGGCTTCACATCCAGCCAGTCATGAAATGTCTCTGGCTTTCCCAAGGCTATATGTATGTGAGCAGTGGTGTACACACACACACACACACTCACAGACGTGTATATGTGTGGTGTCTTACAGGCTCACATATGCACGTCCTTCTCAGTCGCTGCTTCTTTCCACCAGGGTGATCCACGGCACGGGAGGGACTGAAATTCTGCTGCTCTTCACACTTGCTGCTCTTCCCAACTGGGGATGAAAGAAGATAAACTTTGCTTAATTCATGTGGTTTTTTTCTTTTAATCTGAGTGTTTAATATGCCGTCAGAGGTAGCTGACAGGACCAAGAAAGGCTGGTGAACAACCTTATTTGCCCTGTGCCACATTTTGCCTTAATTCTACTAACTTTGGTGAGTATGGAGGGTTAATCTTGGCTAGTCATCAGCAAGTTTCCTCAGCTTCCCAGTGGCACTCCCGCAGAGGGATGTGCTTTGACTTCATCCTTAACACTTGTACCAGTCATTTCCATTTTCTCTTCAGGATGAATTTTGATGTAAGAAGTTGGTCATTAGCAAGCCATTCCACCTAATTTTTCATTCTTCTGAGGCGTTTCCTTCTGAAGACATACAAATACTTTGCTGTGTCTGTGGTGGAGCTCTTTCCCTTCATTCGCTGAACTTTTTGAGACCACAGTGCTCCTCATGCTCTTGGGCAAACCCACCATATCTAAATGGGACCTCCACAGAGCTTGAAAAGGTCATCCCTTTATTGGTGTTCACAGTAGGAGTTTAACTGAATGACATCCAACTTTCTTTTCACAGCATTCCCTGGGGAACTGCCCAGGACTTGAAATCCTGCACTGTATGTTCTCTGTAGCCAAGAAATTGCAATCTTGAACCAAATCATCCTCAACACATTTACAGCCCTCATTCTGTCCAGCTAAGCTCATTATTTATTAATGCTGCTTACACACAGATACTTACTTACGGCTCTTTTACATACCTTTCATCCGATTTTATCTTTAGTTTAATGTGCATTTTTAGAATCATATCATTTGAGGCCCCCCCTCCAATAAAATTCCCTAGAATTTGCATTTCACTCAATGTTTTTGCATGTTTCCAAATGTCAGCATAATAATGAGAGCAGGACTTCTGAGGGTTTGTTTTCTTTTTATATCTGTGGAATGAAAGGCAGGTTGGTCATGGGCACCTCTGTTTACTTTCCTTTTGAGTCATAGACAATAGGATCTTCAGTCACTGATGAAAGCTCATTTGTACTCTGAATGTTTTCCTGCCCACTTCAGCTGATTTTATATAACATGCAAAATAAGTATTCAATATTCAGTTAATTATGCACTAAATGAAGTAAGCCAAAGAATTAGCTTAATCAAGCATTCATTTTTCCTTAAAAAAACCACAAACCCAAACAGAACCAACCAGAAGCAAACCAGAGAAGAGCTGTGACAAGTATTACAGATAGGGTCCTGGCTTGACTATCAGGAGACATTCATTCTCTTCCTGGTTGTTTACCTCTCATGTTGATTTTAAACTAGAGGCTTCACTTCACCTTGGTTTTCTTTGTCAGCTTTTTCCATTGCCAGTCTTAGATAGCTACTTAGCAAAGTTCTACTTAAGGTATGCACCATATATATAAATATTTATAGCAAGCTCTTTATGGTATAGACATATTCTTTACTACTTTTTCATTAAAATGTTCCCAGTTGTACTTTTATCTTTGCAGCCCAAATATGCCCTCACAAGTAACAAATAACAGGTTTAGAAATACAGATTTCGTCAAAGTATCACTGGGCCTTTCAGAAGAGAATGTTTCAATGACAGTGAAATCAATAAAGGTTTGGTTTTAACTGCACTGGGACCAAGACCTGGCCTTCCCTTCAAAATCAGGGCTGTCATGTACTTAAAATGTATCTAACCTAGGAAATTAAAAGGGGCCAATAGCCCAAATCGTAAGAGTTCCCGTCCCGATTGCTTTATCAATCTGTACTCTTTACAGTTTGCATACAAGATAACTTCATCTGAATGGGAGGCAAAGCTTATAATTTTTTCCTGGGAATTTGGACAAAAATTGGTTGCAGGATACAGGCAGTTTTATTTTAAACTTTTTTAGTAGAACTCCATCATATCATCCCTTATATATATTGGACTGGATGCTTAAAACTACAGCAAAGGATCTCAGGCAGAAGATGCATGCTTAGAAAAACCGAACTAAGTAAGCAAGGTAATCCATGATGCTGTATCTTAGAACAAAGTTGAACTTACTAAAATCTAGGATCCCTCAGGATGATGCTTCAATACTGAAGATCTGCAGAACTTTGATAATGGCCCCTTCCTCACAAACCAGGGGGGAAAACCATGGGAAAGCTCAAAATCCCATTTCTAACCTTCTTTGTGACTGAGAAGAATAGATTTGTCAGTAAACCTGTGTTTAACTGACGGCTGCCCTTGGTGGAACGGTACTAAGCAGGTGTATGGGGAGGTTTTATTGCTTGAAAAGAATGTATTTTCATTTATAAAAACAACAAAAACTCTGAGCTTTGTGAGGAGGAACATTTGTCTCTCCTGGTTTATTTCCTCCTCCTACCACTACATAAAAATATATATTGACATTGCCTTGTGGCATTACAATTTTTACTGTGGTGCATTATAGTTTCCAAAGCACATCACTTTTTATGATACATGGTAGCTTAAAGGGAAAAGCACTATCCAGCAGGGAAATGAAGGGTGAAACACTGGCCCCTTTGAAGTCAGTGAGAAAAACTATTACTGCCTTCAGCAGAGGCAAGGTTTCAGTCCAAGCATTAAGGGAGAAATGTGGAGCCATATATTGATTTTATCTCTTAGGTAAAACCGTACAGAAGAGAAATGCCTTCATCTGGAATCTAGGATGCTTAATATCAGTAGGCCTTTAGGAAATTGCATTACATAGCTGAATGGTATGTTGGTCCAATGAAACATCCAAAATCTCTACATTTCACCTCTGATTCCATAAATGAAGAAAAAAGAACCCAACTGCAAAACCATTACAGCACGTAAGAATTCTGTTTACATATGTAATACAGAGCATCCAAATCTGAACATATTTAAGAATAAAACAGCCAAGCTTGAGGCTATCCCAGCCTATATTAATAACTTGCAAAGTACACAAAATTACATTTAGACAGAATTTTATAAAGGGGCAGAAAACATTTATACATAAAAAACACATTAAGATGGGAATTCTCCTCTAGTAGCTGCCCCTCTATAATTTAAAATATTTATAGCTAATTAAGAGAATCTGGTATCGCAGTTAAACAGGGGAAATATTGAGATAAATAATTCATGAACATCTGAAGTAAATAACTTCTAAATAGATATTTTGACTAATTTACTTTTGACAAATAAATGAGCAAAGCTTTGTTTTTGCAAGAATCTGACAAATGCAATTTTCAGTTCTGTAGCTGAAATAAAATCTATTTTGGACAACCGCCGATTTAATTTCTAAAGGCTCATAACACGTGACTTAGATAACAAATCATGCAGTTCCATCACTATTTGTGAATTTTAAGTATCCAAATGTATTTTTGCATTGAACAGTTGTCAAACAAATCCATTAGCCAAAATTTGTCAGTACCAAGAAATGCAGTGAGGATGCTGGAACAGCAAATGCATTAATTAATTAAATCTTCATAGGTTTGCACACAGTTCACACAGAAGGAAAAAAATGACAGAAGAGTTAGAGCAGCTCTGCTTTGAGCCCCACTTTTTCTTCCATCTTAATGAAAGAGTAAAGCTGAGGCTTTGATATCACTGCATTGTCATGGTAATTAGGAAGCTGTGAATTCAACGTGATGACTTTACTGTAGGTTCAAGAAAGAAGAGATGTTGAACTATGAGGAAAAGGATTTATTTAAATGTGAGTCGAGATAAAAGGCCAAAGGTTAATAAAAACTATGCAGTGTACATCATGGAGCTTCATTTTAAGTATGATCTACTTGGAACAATTCTATAAGAAAATCTCAGTTTAGGACCAGCAGACCCTATTTTGTATTGAGTTTGTTAATATATAGTAACACGAGAATCCGAATGCTCAGAAGAGGAGACTGATTGTTGTTAAGGTCTTCAAAATTTTTTCTGTTCTTGTTTTTCTACCTTTTCACCTACATCAAATCGTGTGGTAGTGCTATTGTTTCCAATAATTATAAGAGAGTAGCTTTTATATGAACATGCCCTTCACCCTAAAATGTGATCCATTCTGTTCAGAGAAAGGTGGTACAGAAACATGGAGAAAATTCCTCTTTTCCTATAGAAGTTGGACTCGTCTGATATTTGTTGCCTGGACCAACAAAAGGCTTCACTGTTCAAAATTATGAGTATTTATGGTTCAGTAAAAAATTAGATAACTGCTTAAATATTTAGTAGTCTTGGGTTCCATCCCTGGAAAAATTTAAACAAAACGCTGTCATGTTCCAAAGTAAGAGCTTGATCACAACGTAAAGGAGAACTATACTGCAAGTAATTTGGACTTTTGAATTCTGTTCTCTAAGGCAAAGGATTTGAAAGTTGCTGCTTTTTACTAAGAACAGAAAACACACTAAAGTTCAGTTTCAACAGATATTTTTCTGTACTTTTTTTTTTAATCAGGTCTAATGGCAGTTACATCTTTGACTCAAGTAATTTCAAAATCTTTATCAGCTTCCAATTACAGATTAGAGCTGCACTGTATAAAAAACTTTGAAAACAACATAACAAGGAAATTCTCTGCCCCAGTGAACCCTCAATCTGAGATTTAATTAAAATAGGATGTATGAGACAGGAAGAAAGATGAAAGGACAAATAGGATGAACGTTCATAAATTAGTCATGGCAGCAGGTTTAGCACTCACAAGTGACGACCAGCCTACTTGCCGTATGCTTTTTGCAGAGCTAATAAAATTCAATATATGTCTCTAGTTTGTTCTCCAATTAAAGGTGCAGAGCTAAAAATTGCACCAGGTGTTAGGGGTCTCAAACTTTCTTCTTTGGAGTATGAGGAAAAAAGTGAGAAATCACAGAGAGTCTTGAACTACACCACCACCTGCTGTTGCAACCATTATGGCTCACATAATTTATTTATACCCAAATACAGGGTGCATCTGCTATTTATTGATATTTTGGTTTATTTTCCTTATTATGGCTTGTGTTTATATTGAGTAAAATTTCCAAGTACTGTGGAGAGTACGTAAATATGTATTATATATTGCTTATAAAGGCCTTTCCCTTTCATAACATCAAAGAATGAATAATGCATTTCCTCCCTTTCCAGCTAAGTAATATAAACATCAAAGGAAGGATTAGCATTTTAGGTCTTTGACAACGCTAAATTCTTGTGTCATATGTCTTGCTGTCTTGTGCAGAACATTTATATTTCTATACCTATTACATAATCAAAGCAGTGGGCCAAACATTTTTACTTTCCTCTAATTTGCATAATTAATTAAAACCCAACATTTTTGCCAAGCTATCTGCACTCACACTGAAATAATAACTGCCAGGTTTCATCCTGAAACAAATGCATTAGGTAGGTGTCAAACTCCTGTCCTCCCCCGCCGGGCAAAAGTTTATGGTGCCCAGTGAGGCACTGCTACGCTGCTGTAATAACCCAGCAGTCAGATATAGGGGATTATGCCAGATTCCATAAACATAATCCGAGATGCCATGGCTGCAAAACCAGAAGGGCCTTAAAGATTGTCCTGCAGCCATCTGCAGAGGCTTGGCTGCTCAGAGGCAATGAGAAGCTTGGCTGTAGTATTGGGTGGGGAGGGCTTATGGCTGAGGAGGCTCAAGGCGCACTGATTTCAGGCCAGATTCTTTTAGGAGGGCTCTTATGAAATGGCTCCTGTATAAAGGAGACTTCAACAGGTGGAAGATAGCAATATAAATGATTGTCTGCCTTAGATGAATTTCTTTCAGGCTGAGTAAGCCAGGCTGATGCAGAGATCCATGTTGCAACAGGCCCTATCTAGTGACCTACCTATTTCTTTTTCATGTGTATTTGTGATTCAGTTCTCTTTTTCTGCAGCAGGAAGCGTTCTGCCAAGTCAGTAAAATGAAAGAAGTTCTAAGCAGAGGT
Source organism: Limosa lapponica baueri (assembly GCA_002844005.1). Lineage (NCBI taxonomy): Eukaryota > Metazoa > Chordata > Aves > Charadriiformes > Scolopacidae > Limosa > Limosa lapponica. The sequence goes on from KZ505862.1 coordinate 475,118, forward strand.
CTTTGCCTCTACAGTGAAAGTGCCTACTATGTGTAAAGTTGAATGAGAGGAAGCCTGGATGTTAAATCTGTGTGGATACTCAGATATGCAATAAGCAATTTGGTCAAAGGGGAAAATCTGGCTTCTTGAATGAAAGCCATGCAGTTCTGGCCTGCCTTCCTTTATTTGTTATTTCTAGGTTTTTGTCCTGCTGTCCAGGCGAAGGGTGACTTTCTGCTCACTTTTATTGCATGGGAACATAAAAACCTATTTATCAGCTAGGATTTGCCTTGCCTTCACAAAATCCTTACAAGTTAGCTATGCTGCTAATGGCTGCGCAGTAGGCAGGTGGTCTGTCTGCCCTGCAGAGCCTTTCTTTTTGAAAGAAGGACACAAACCAGTACTTACCAGTTGGCTGGGGAAGCAAGGCTCCTCCAGAGACCACTCCATAGCACAAAAGCAGCATAGACATGTCCTCAGCTGCCAAAGTCACTAGGGTTTGCACTGATGGCTCTCCAAATGCAGGTCCTCATCCTGCTTGTACCTATAATTCTAACCAAAACACATTGTTCCACTGGAGTTCATGTGGCAATGAAATTGTTCATGTACCTGCACATCAACAGGTTCAGAATTAAACTGTGAGAAAGAGTTACTTCCAAACGTAATTTCATTTAGTTTTCTATTGGATTCAATAGGACTTGGGCCATAAGACTTATTATTTGTTGTAATTCTATGGTATTTATTCATTTCTGGTTATTGGAGAACAAAATGTTTGTAAACTCTAGCTTGAATAGGAATTCTACCATACAGAAGTATGAGAGTGGATAATTAGGGTACAGAAATAACCCACTAGACTGAAAGCTTGCAGAAACTTTTTAGATATTTTCATAGATTTCTTTGGAAACAAGCAGCAAAACTTTTGGGTTCCTTTAGTCCTCCAACTATTACTTTGGGCTTCCCACATCTATCAGCTTTTGAAATACAACAGCCTCTTCCATGGTGAGTTTAATGTTATTTCAAACATTGTGTTGCTAGCTGGGCTTTAACATGAGGCAGGCAGTCACTTCTTTGGAATTCAGGTACAGCCTGAGGACTGGTTTGTTATGTATTTGTTCTTTGACAAACTCCCTTATCTAAAAAAAAAAAAAAAAAAAAAAAAAAAGGAAAAAAACCACCCCAAAAACAAACACTGAAACTATGTCAGTAAAACTGCGTTGAACCAATCTAGAAGCAAAGAAATCTTCAAGGAATCTTCCCCAGGAATGAAAACCAGAAAAGCTTCCAGCTCTTTCTCATGCGTAATACAAAGCATGCAGCTTGGTATTTTTCCTTTGCAAGCGACTGTTAATGTCAATGGCAGTGTCCATCCATGGGGTGTTCTGAGCTCAAACATAGGGAAATGTGATTTTTCTGAGTTTCTCAAAACTTTTGGAAGCTGAGACTTCTCACAGAAGTGCAGATATCATGCAAGCAGGCACTACATTTAGTTCCGTTGGGAGTGCAAAGTAGATTTTTATCAGGCTTGTGGAAAGCTCAGGAATATTCTACATCAAAGAGAGTATCTAGTTTACAATTTAAACTTTATTCTTGTTATCTGAGTATTTCCACTATTAGTAATGGATAAATCTGGGCTCTGCGCAAATTAGACTAGGACAGAATCTGTTCACAGTTCCTATAAAACAAAACTGAGGTTTGATTGCATTGTCTTCACTTTGCACTTTTTACATACAACAAGGCTACTTTTGTTTCTTTTAAATTTGCTGATCCTTTGATCTAGCAATTTCCCCTCTAATTTCATGGCTTTTATGTTCTTTGCCACTAACAAGAAAAAGGCCATCCTGTCTTGAAATGTGACAGAGTTTATTTCAATCTACAGTACATTTCACTTAACTTTATTAAATCACCTTTCAGTGTTGTGGAAATTGAGATTATACAACCTCATACCTGCTATTATCACAAAGATTATCAACAGTTGCAGGTCCTTCAAAGGTACACACATTCATAACCAGACGTGTTCAGACTCACTGACTTTGGACAGAAAATACTTCATTTGCAATTATTGGAATACCTGCAGTAGTCATTTGCTGAAGAAATTCCTCTCCTGTTTTCTCCAGGTCTAGAGCTGCAAAGATAATTGAAAATTAGTTATGAAAATTCTTTTCTGTTTGCAAAGTCTCAGCAGAGTGAGGGGATTTTCTCTCTTTTAGGTTATTTACCTCTTTCCCTGCAGATTCTGCCAGTGTTGTTAACACCACCGTACTTCACTGACCATGTGAGACAGGTTTCTGACAGCTGCTGGAGAGACATGAGGGCAAGACAGTGCTAGATTATGGAGGCAAAAATGAAGACATATAACATACTACAAGAAGACAAACACTAGAAAGAAAGATATAGCAGAAGGAGCAGAAAAAAGAAACATGTAGGAGACAAGCAAATACCTCTTCAACACATCACATACTCTGCAAGTGGAAAATCTACTAGTACAATCTTGATGTTTACCATATTACATGATATCCTATGGTATTTTGCAACATCCCAGGTATCAGCCTGGTTTTATGACCTAATCCAGAAGATAAAAGAACTTCCCACCTTTCTCATTGTGCTCTCTGCATCCAATCTTTAAAATGCGTGACACGAAACATTTGGCCAAAGGCCAAAAAGCAGTGACACGCCTGTCCTGTTTTTCTGTTTGTTGTGGCAATTTACGGATTAAGAAGAGTTAGTGCTAAAGCTTGGTTTAAAGCTCCTTCCTTCCCATGTGGGGCGGGCTGTCATTACAGAATAAAGCGTGGAAAAGCCAGTTGGCCCCAGCCGCGTCCCCAGAGCTGCTGGCAGGGGTCCGGCGTGGGGTGCGGGAGCCGGCGGCCCCGCTGGCCGCGGCGGCGGGGATCGGTGCTAGGGGCCGCTCTGCCGCTAGAGGGGGTCTCGGTACCTCTTTTCCCGAGGAAAAAAAAAAAAAACGGGAACCGACTGCAGGGTCTGGGGGAGCCCGGCTTGGATTTTTGGCTCTGGGAAGAAAGGGAACAGGCTGGGCGCGGGTTAGAGAGAGGGCAGGCGGTTTGAGACGCTGTGTGTAGCTGGGTGGGTGAGGCTTAGTTTCCCAAAGGAACTTTAATGCACTTCCCTCGCCCGTCCCGAAGTAACTTTGTGTTACAGGCTCTCTGTTACGAAACATGAAGGCTTTCATAAACAATCATCAAGGTAAATGGCTTGTAGGTTTCTCCCAGATCCCGTGCCAGCAAGACTTTGCCATGCCACTCGGCTTTTGACAACCGTATGGCAGCCCCCCACCTTCCTGCAGCCTTCTCGCTCTTGTTTATAAAATGAGATGGAAGCTTTGGCTGGCGATAAAGGGCTGCGAAGGAAACACGAAGGGCAGCCCACGGGAGGCAGCCTCCAAGTGATGCTTTCTTGGCTCTTCCTCTTTCCCACTCGCCCATTAAGACAGAGGGCAGCGGCCCGGGCTGGTCTGACACAGACCCGCTGTGTCCCCTTTGCGGGTGGCCCGGTGGGT
>KZ505862.1:480750-492535 GCA_002844005.1 Limosa lapponica baueri
TTTGAGGTGCCAAATTCAGAATTTGTACGAGTGGTTCTTAAACATAGCAATATGTGCTGTGAAAAGCAGACAAGCTCTTTTAACTATCAATACAACTGTAGAAAAATACAAATAAATGTAAAAGGCAATGAGTAGCTATGTTGGTTTTTTTAAAAGCTGGTTACACAGCTTATTCATGTCACTGTTCCAGTGTGAGACACTTACAGCCAGATCCAAAGAAAGAACTGTCTCCTAAAAATAAATATTTATTCCAACTGTTTTAATAAAACCCACAAACATTGCATACCCTTAACTAAAAAGCACCTGAAAGAAGTAGGCATGAGAAATTTCTGCTTTGTGTTCACTTTTGCAATGCAAGAGTCGCAAGACCAGAATGAAAACAAGCAAGAGTCAAGCCAACTCAACAGCTTGTTAGTTAAGGTACTTGTTTGGGCAATGTGGTTTTTATTTTATGGACCATTTGTATATTTTTACATCTCAGTTATGTGATAAAACCAGAAACAGCCCTAGAAGCCTGGACTGGAACCCAGGACTTTCTTCCTTGGTGCTCTCACTGTTAAGCTGCAGAAGCATGTCCCCCCTCCTTGGTCCACAAATCTCAAGGTCTTTCTTGCATACTGTTCCAGCTTTTGAGAAAGGACGCAGAGCACACACCTCTGAATCCCCTCTGGCTTTACTGAATCCAGGCTGCAGGATCTGTCTTCCAGATTGACAGATGTGTCTCCCTTGCAGTCTTGGTTCAAATGCCTGACCTGTAGGGACGAGTGGGAGTTCAGGCACATCCTTGGTCCAAGCAGCTGATATCAGTTAACTCCAGGTGCTCCAGATTCACTCAGCAGGTGAATCTAGCACCAGACTTAACATCAAGCTGAGGAACTGAGCTCTGGGCTTTAGATGTACATACTTAAAAGTCAGGGGGTTTGGCACTTGACAGTACCCTGCTTTGTATGAAGCCCTTAGCAGCAGCCTACAGCAGTTTATGGTTTATCTTTTGTTTTGTGTTTTTGCAAGGATGAGCACAGCTGAGCCTTGGCCCATGCTTGGGGCTCTTAGATGCCAGAGTAGTACAACTAATAAATATTGTCAAGTGCTTCATAAAATAGCCGAGTGCCCTTGGCTTTCATAACTTACAACCTTGGTGGGATTTTTTTTCTTGTTCCAGTGCATTCAGTCTATATTTCTTCTATGCACATACTAATCAGAAGTAAAATTTGCTGCAGCACGATAAAGTTTCCAATATTAGCAGACGCACCGTATCTGACCGTGTGCAGCTGTATTTTGGCTGTCTGTGGTTTCAGTTCTCAGAACTCAGCAAGTCTCGGAGCATATTGTTTACATAATCTAACCAAACGGTCTTGCTTTTAAATTTAATTTGGTAGAATTTATATGTATGTTTAACTTACCAGTATGAAGGCTTCCAAATAGTATCATTATTTCTCTTCCACGAAAGAGGGAAGGTTATACACCTTAGTGATGGAAAAAGGAAGTGAAGTTTGTGGTTGATAGCAGAATACCGTGCTACAGGACTCAGCTCAACCATTGACTTGATGCTTAGCCTTCATCAAGCTGTGTAATGTGTTGCTGGAAGCTTTTTCCCATCTTTACAAGCAGTTTAGCGTTTGTCCATCTCATAGGGAACTTCTGAAGCCAAATTAAGGCATTGCTCGTATGCTTTCATGCTTTCAGATGTTGAAATAATCTAGGAACAATTACCATATTTGCAAATGCATTTTTAGCTTCAGCAAAACGTTGGTGTTTTGTTCGGTTTTGTTATTTTTTAAATAGGCTCATATACAAACATTCTGAGAAGAAATAAAACTGTATATCTGAGACCATATAAGTAATTCAAGTTTGAGACCACTGTTAGGGTTTGCTGTTGTTTTGAGGCAACAACAGATCTGCCTTGCTTCTGTCCTTAAATAAGTGTCTGTAACATCTAAATATGTGGTTAGGTTTGAGCACGAGGACATGATACTTGAGAAATTGTAGGTGACTTGTTTGTTTTGAGAACTTCTGGGGGTGATAGCAGACCTGCATATGTGTGAGTACAGGTCGAAGTGGTTGGTAGCCATATTCTCGCCCATCTGAACACAAAATGGTGCAGAGCATCTCTAGGTTCCCTCTGTTCACATCAAGATTTTGGTTAGCCTCTATTGCCTGTGTGGAAAGGCAAGGCGTAGCTAGAATCCATCTTACAAGGAGTAAAAAGGTTTATTGACTGATAATAGTGGAAATAAGAGTTTGAATAGCAGATGGGAATCTTCAGTCACTTCATTAAAGGGATTATTTCTCCTAACTCTTACCTGCCTTTCTTAAAATACAGGTAGTTCTCCTTCCTTAGGCAGTGTCCATCTCTGCTTTTCTTTTGTAAAATCATATATTCGTTATAAAGGAGAGCACAGATGTATTGTAGGAACAAAGTAGTCGCGCTAGGCCCAGGGGGCAAAAAAAGTCTGCTCCTGAATGCTGACTGCTGAAGTCTGAGAATGTGTTACTGCCAGTGGCCACTTGCAGTGTGACATTTCTGTTTCAATTCCAGCCAATTCATATCAATGAGAAAAAATGTTAAACGGCTCAAATGTACTTAATGTGAGGAAGCTGCCCAAGAATTTTATGGTGTAGATATTCTGCCTGCCCACTTAGGCTTCTGTAAATGTGCAAGTAGGATTTATAGTCTTCACTTGAACTTGTCTCTACGTTAAAGACCAGAATATGGTTCTGTCTTGGAGTGGTTGTTTATAAGCACTACCTACACGGTGACATGGCAGGGTGGTTAGCTGTAGCTGTTGGACAGGTAGGGAGCTAACATGCATGGGGAGCTGTGACTTCGGCTATCAACTAATGGTACAGCAAATGTTTGTACTTAGGAATCTGTTGCTCCTTTGCTTTCACAGCTAGAGAATTTTTCCCTCCTTCGGAGCTTGTGTCTGTGATCTGTGTACTGGTCTCAACAGCTATTGTGAGGCTGCTAATTATAGGTTCAATAATATTAGGAACTTGCCACAGGCCCCACCTGACGGGAGCTTATGAAGGATTTTTTTCAGTAAGCTAGCACTCACTGGTAACAAAATCTACAGGAGAGCCGTGGGTATTTATATTGTATTTCTCCATACACAGCTCACTGCTTTCTGTGGCAGAACTTGACCTGCTCTTTGCCCACCAACAACAGGTGTTTGAAGGTGGCTGGGGGAGAAGGGGATATACTGCACTGAGGGAAGAAGGTGGGCATGATAAGCACTTAAATTAAGCATTCTTCTTTGGACTTTGGGTAAATTTGCATGGCATATGAAGTGCTGAAATTATAATTACTTTCTGGGAATTCCACTTCACTTTCCTGTAATCTCTTCTATAGCATGTGCCCAGGTGATCTATTAGCTCTATTCCTTGCAAGCCCCTAAATTTTGTTGCTCTCCCTAGATGAAGTGCTGATCCAACCACAAGCAGCATCTTTTCTTTCTCTCCTATCCTCTAAAGAGGACTGTACATGTTTCTAGGCTTTCCTTCATGCTGCTTTCTCCTTAAAATAGACATATTCCTCCACTGCTCCTCATCTTACTATTGACGCTTATTCTCACTTGTTATTTTCTTTTTCTTTTTAAAAACTTCTTTGTTGGTATTGTTGAAACTCTTCTGCTTTTTCCTGGCAAACAGTTTACCTCTCCCACTTTGTCACCAGCTGCCTCCAGTTTCCTCCACCCAGTAGCCAAATACCAGTTGTACGCGACTGACGCACTTGAGCCTCTGCTTGCTGGAATGTAGGTACGAGCTTGAGTGAAGAGACCTCGGTGGCCGTGCCTGCTCTGCTTGTCTAAGGAGCAAAAAAAAAATCCAGCGTGCTTCCCAGCTAGGCTCCATGCAGCGGTATTCCTAAATGTCAGCCGTCTCGGCCGCTGCGCAGTTGTGCCATCCAAAGCTAGTGTGAAGTGACTGGAAGTCCCAGTTGCCTTTAGGGCTTTGAGCTCTGCTTGAAGACTCTTCTGCCAGATACCTCCCCCCCTTCTAACGGGTGGGTAGGTTAGATCGCTCGGGCTGTCTGTCAGGTTAGGGGTCCACACTGAAGGTAAATGCAAATATGAGCCCGCTAAACGGTAGGGTTTAAGCAGGCTTTCTCCTCCATCAGGATTTGGACTGTGCCAGAACCCTTGCCCGAGTCTATGCTGTGAGAGTGGTAATGCTGGGAGAATCTGGATGAAGACCCAAGGCAAACGTGCAAGCCCAGTATTTTGTGGTTTCTGTGAGCTCCAAGGATAAATTTGCAGGTGTCAAGGAAGACGTGGAGGCTGAAGGGGTAGCTGTGCACCTTTCTCCTTCCCGTCTGAATTGATGCTGCTTCACGTGCTGTGTGCGTTTTAGGTAATACCTATTATTAGACCAAATGATGGAGTTCAAGCACATAAGCGAGCTTTCTGCTACAGGCCTGAAGAAGGGCTTCTGTGTCTTGTCGGGGTATTTTCACTTTTCAGCTGTATCAGCTACTCTAATAAAAGGTACTGCTTCTCTCCACAACCCCCCTGCTTTTGTAGACTCAGATACCTGTGTAGAAGACAATGGCTATAAAGTCTTTTAAAATCACCAATTATTGATGATTTTTTTTTAATTGAAAATAAAAAACTGGTTTTCTGCCCTGATGCTCAGGGGAAAAGGCCTTTAAGTATCATTTAAGCTGTGATCCTCATTCAATTAATAATGAAGTGTATGGTTCATAAACTAATTCTTGTAATAAGTTGAAAGGCAACATTGTTTTTTTTAAATAAATGAACAGAGATATGTTGTTTAAAGGCAGCATAGTTCTCAACAACGTGTTTTCACACATACTCTGTGTTTCAAGGAGGACATAAAACCGCTTACTGAGGGAAGAAAAATCTTTGATGGTTCTAGTAACTTAACAAGGTCAAAATAAAATATTAAAGGCTCCTGTCTCTCTGGGGGTCATGAAGGTGCTATGATGTGAAATAGGCAGATATATTGTAAAAATGAAAGTCAACATAGGCTGATTTTAATTAAGATGCAAGCAAGTGAGAAGAAATAAATTACTATTGTACACAGATTCAGAGAGATTCTAATTGGGAAAAAGATTAGTAAATGAAAATAGATGTTTATTCTCAATGATTTAATAGAAATAGTGTTGTGAAAATGGCACATGAAAGCTATTTAAATAATGCTGCCATTATGCTGATAAGGTGCTACTTTTGATTTTTAAAAGGGCAATAAGAGTTCTTTTTATTTCTGTTCTTCATGCCAGGCTTCTGCTGGCCAGGGTGTTCTTGCTCTAAATTAAAGCTGAAGTCTTTTGTATTTGATGATTATATAGAACTCGCCATTCTTATTAAAAATAATAAAAATTCAAAAGGGAAAAATGCCAGAGTACTCCATTCTGATGTAGTGATTGGTCCAACAGTTAGTTACTGAATGTGTAGGCTGTGATTACTGAGAATAAAATAGCCTGGAAACTGGTACAATGCACGTCTGCTTCACAATTAAGCTTATATTGGTACTCTGTAAAGCAAAAGTCTTATTCTTCTTATGGAGCTGCTTGTCTCAAAGACATATGTGGAGGATCAGACGAACAGTCTTTCATGCTGTCATGATGATGACCTTTTTGGATACCAGTTCAATTGACTAGTTCTTGCCTTCTGTTTGATGGTTCTGAGAAGGCTTAGATATGCCAAATGCCGAGCGACTGTAGGCAGGAATATTTTACATTAGAGAGTATTAGACACAATCCTTCTGTATCCTGATGCCCATTATGTTTTACGTCTTTCAAATGATAATAATTCAGCTATAATGGTGGATAGGTAAGCCTTAAGCCCAGTGTTCTAGACAAAGAATTTTTTTTTAAAGTTGCTTTGTTTATATACAATGAAAGCATACCTTTGGTTAAAGGGCAGCAGTGGCTGGATTTGCTTTGCTTGCAACACTGAGTGCTGGCAGAAGGTGTTCCCATGCTGGGGAGCCAGTCTGTTGTCGCTTGTTCTTCTCTTCCACAAAAGGAGGAGATACTTAGGAGATTAAATATTTGGAGAACTGTGTGTTAAGGAATGGCACATTAATATTTTATGAAAAAGCTTTTGTTGCAGGGAAATGTAGCAGGATTTATACAGAATTACAGATTTATAGCTTCTTGTATATATCATGTTCTTTACAGGTGTAGTCACAGTTCGTCTAAGAATTATATACAGTAGCTAGTTTAAATGTGTAATTTTAACTGCTATGAATAATGACCCATTCTTGCTGTCTTTTTCTGACCTTTGGTTATGAGTGTGTAAATTTGAATTTTACATTTGGAGGTGGTTATTACCATCTATGAATCATGTGCAATTCAGCAATAATAGTTTCATCACCCTGTTTTACTCAGCAATAGTCCAAATCCCAGGGCTGGAGGGTGAGCGTATCCTGGTAGAAGGAAACTGATGTTGCAACAGTGTCATCGTAACATTAACGTGCTTGAAAATTCGCTGATGAATAGGTTGAAACTTGAACGCACAGGCTGGTGTGTTTGGTAAGGTAAGAAGAGGTTCAAGGGTTTTTAAAATTCAGAAGAACATGCAAGTGTCGCACGCCTTGCTTCTGGTATTATTGATCAAGGTCATCATGAAAGAATTAGTTCAGTAAATAAGACATCTGTTCTGAAGATAGCTTTATCAGGCTGTCTGATTCCCCCGAGACAAGGTGTCTCCAGCATGGTATTATTACTGACAGTGTAGAAAGTACTAGGTGGGCACTTTCTTATCATCAGTAAATCATGTGTCACCTGCAGTGACCTGTGTGTCAGGCTACATTTCTCAATTTCTTCTTACAAGCTTGTCATGTAGCTATTCCTCTCCTTCCTTCTCACCTTCTTGTTGGCTGTTTAAATGTTGCTTGTAGCTTTTAGAAAAACCCAACATGTTATGAAGTGTGTTTGTGGGTTTATGCTTTTTGGTTCATCAAGGAAGAAAATCCAATGTTAGAAGAGATGGAGACCTCAATTTGTAAATGAGCTTCAGCTTGTTGAGCAGATGTTTAATTGCTAAAAATTTGTCTTATCGTGACGAATCAATTGGTTAGATGTTTGGCTTGGTGTTACGGCAAGGAAGAAGAATGGCAAGCACACGCCACGTAGGGGCACACTGGGCGCAGCCCCTGCGAAGGCAGGCAGAAGTTCTGGGAGAAGGTGGTGGTTCTGCTCCAGCGACGTGCGGTGTGACAGTGGGCCTGTGCTGTGTTCCAAAGCAAGACGTGACTGACGGCTCTTTCAGCATTAAGTTTGCTGTCAAAAGGCATGCCGTACTTGTTGTAATATTTTTCTGCTGCATGAAGCTGCACTGATTCTGCCTTAATTCCCCCAAAAAGTAGAGCAGAGTGCTGCAAAGGAGAGAGGATAGGATGAGGGGATTGTGAGAGACCCAGGCAGATCCTCCATTTTTGGCTTTTCCAAGGCATCCTATGTGGGTACTGTTAAAGGCAGTTGTATGGTTTTTCGTGTGGCTGAATCCTACCTTTGTGTGCGTGTAGCCCTGTACTATTTCTGCATGTTATACAGTGCTGCAGCCCCGCAGACAGTGCCAGCCCTTTATCTCCCATTTTGAAGGAGTTACGTTGTGTGTGAGCACGTGTAGCTTAATAGTGAACCATATCCTGCCCTGGTTAGGAATCCAGGGTTAGGTGCTTTCTAGCACAGGCCTATATAAACTGTGGAGACTTGTTTGGCATGGAAAACTAGGGATGCTAGTGGTTGACATGGGCTGTTATCACATTTAGATAACTTTACAGGAGAGAGATCCATCTGCTGCCACTAAACACAACGATACCATCTCTAACATCCCTGAGTTGTACGTAGGTTGGGAAACTGGTGAAACATACAGGCTATATCCCTGCTGTATCTATTTACACTTTTTTTAGGTATCCACTGATGGTCACTGTGGGAGGTAATGTACTGATCTGACCCATTGTTGCTGTTCTTATGTGTATAGCTGGTAAAGTTACTGCTGCAGTAGCATACCATGACTTCTAGGTCCTGCTTTCTACAGCCAAGAGCTCCTAAAAGAGAGGAAAAATTTGGGGTGGGTTTGAAATACGGGATGTTGACATCCTCTGTTGCGGGTTAAAAACAAAACCAAAACCCACACCTATATTGCAAGGAGACCATGATAAGAAAATCTTATTAACAGCACGCTGTATAGAACAGTATATAGATTTGTCTCAAACCCTCTTTCTTCCTTTGTTTGCAAAGCTTTTTTTCTTCTTCTCCTTTGCCTTAAGAACATATGACCTAGCTGGATCACATTTCATTCTTTTTGACTCCAATATTAAGGCTAGCAATTAATGAACTTTTAAGAGCTAGAGAAGAGGTTTTTCATATAAGGTTCCTCAAAGTTTCAAAATGTAGGGCTTTACAAAAACCTGAATGTTGCAACCAAATTTCTGTAGTGCACAGAAGTGTCATAAGCTGAATTAATTATTTGTAAAAGATTTTGTTTTCTAAATGAAAAACCCTTTATGAACAAAAGGTATTAAGTCCTGACCCTTCAAGCTGCTTGGTACCTTCTGTTCCCACTGCATTGAAGTAGTAAATCAGCAGCTTACAGGACTGAGTAGTTGCTTATCTGAGTATTTTTATGCAGTTTCCATTAAAGCAGCATCTGCTGTTACGATGGGGCAAATTATTACAGGCTACATAGTAAACCTCCCCACCTCCAAGTACTGCTACATAACACATTTAATATTCAGTGCATTTACATCCTATATATATAGAACATGTCAATTCATTGGTGATGAATTTCCAAGGATTATGTACAAGGCTTAAATTATACATAATTTGTATAAATACCTGCTTCTTGAGAGAGCATACTCCCCATAACTCCTGATCTCCTGCCAGGCAAACCAAGATGATGGACAGCTTTTAGCATCGTGCTGTGGTAGCTCTGTAGCTGTTTTATTTTGCGGTCTGAAGCATGTAGTTAGATTGTTTTGTGTTGACAAACTTATTTACTGAAAGAATATCGAACCCTTTGATGTCTTAGAATTGAAATTTGTCTTTCCATTTTTTTTAAGCTTCCTCATGCTCATTTGTGTCCAACATATCAGTGTATGTTGGAAATTTTGCTTAATTTTAGAGAATAACAGTCAGTAATGACTTAAATAGAACTGGCTGTCGTGGATGAAACTTCAGTGCTCCTGAGTGAGTGCTTGAGGCTGGGAGACAAATTAAAGCTATGGAAATAGTGATTGACAGGCGTGCTTTTTTCTCTTCTTCCATTTTGACACTAAAAACAGCATTAAATCGGTAAACCATTGAGAAATAAAACGGATGAACTGGAGGATGGAGGTAAGTAGATGTCAGATTGATGAGAATTTACGAAATTATGTAGACAAGAAAAAGAGATGTTTTTATTTAGGTTGTGTAGAGAGAATAATACAGGATCCTGAACTCTCTTTATGAAGCAGGTTGCTGTATCAGACCATGTTATTTAACAGAGGGAGAATTTTACAGGTTTTTAATGTAGAACCTCTGGTCATTTTCGTAGTAGATAAGTATGTCTAAGCATGTGGGAGAGAAAAGCCTTAGGTCTGATACAAAATGTTCAGGCTTTATCTGGTGTTTCTGAGTAGAGTGCACAAGCAGGGGAGCTTCAAGGCATATCTGAAAGCATCAGCCGCTGGCCATAAAAAATTAGGAAATAACCTTTTTCCCTCCAGTTGAACCAACAGTTGACTGTCAAAGTGAAGAAGCATCCTATGCCGCACAAGCGTTTTAGGTACGCGCATCATACAGTGTGATTTCTAAGATAGCAGGTCTCGGGTTTTTATGGAACTCTCCGAGAGCTGCGTTTCCATCGATGCAGCACCTGGAGTGCCTGCTCCGGTGGCTCTCCAAATTGCAGTTTGAGTGATTTCTCCTGCAATTTGGAAAAGTATCACCAATGTAAAGTGAAGAGGTTTTCTGGGCATGCTGTTGGGTAGCGTTGCTGGGTAGTGCTATTGTGCATTGCTAAATAGTTGTCTTGTTTCCTTTCAGAAGTGATGGATTAGTTCATTCCATGAGCTCCAAGAAAGAAAAAACAAGAAATTCTCCCCTCAAACCCATTAAATTGCCTCGTGCCATTGATTTTAAAAATAAACCTGAAAAAATGAAGTTTAAGTGCAAAACCAGAGGGTTAAGTGTATTACTTTTAATGATCAATGTAACAGTAAATCTTTAAGCACTGTCAAGCAATCAACACAGTGTGATTTCTTCTAGAACTACAAAATTTGGCAGATGTGTATAGGTTATATATGGGCTCGTTTGCACATAAAAATTGTTTCAAAAAAAGGTCTTAAGTGCTATAATGAAAAGAAAACATTTAGGCATGGAAATATTATGGGATAGTGTTTCTGGAACAGCCATTCCTGAACACTGTTCAGTTAAGTTATAGTAATGTAGATCGCTGACTTGAAAGGTGTAGAGATATAGCATTAATTATCCTCATTTGTGGAGTAGCGGTAAGCTCCTCTTTTCTTTCTTTTTCCTTTCTGTCTGATGTATTCTTGAAAGCTCATTGCTCCCTTTTTTCAGAGACATAATGCATTCTTGACATCAGAAACTTAAACCTAAACCTGCCATTTTCAAGGTTTTTTTCCTCCTTTTATTTAGTTTTGTGGTTTTTAGCATGGGAGCTGATCACATGATGGTTAAAGTATAAAAGGATAAAACAATGTGAAGATAAAGATGATTCATTTCAGCGTAATACTTTGCTAAACAGAACAGGTCATTGTTAGAAGTGTTCATATCATGCACGCTGGAGATGCAGTCAGGATTGGAGGTCTACTTCGCTGAATGTTGCTGAACAGGATATTATAATTGCCGTTGTTTCATTGATGCTGACATACATTTATATACAGACTGCATGAAAATGCCACAGGGAGGTTGGTAGCTGTATAAATATAGAATAAATGACAGTTTGGGGTCCAAAAATCTTGTAACTTGAAGAATGCTAGAAGTGGGTATAAAGTACAGTCAAAAGGCGAACAGTTGTCATGCTATTATTAATTACATGTATCAAAATGTGTGTGTATGTTCAAGAAAATAACAGGAATGAGAAAGTTCAGGAAAATAGCAGGAATTTGCCCCCCGCCCCTCGTGAGCTGTTTCTTCTTTAATTCTGTTAACTGAGAAGGAGGAGGCACATTGTCTTCAAAGAATTGCTGCAGAGGGCTTTGGCTTATGAAAGCCTTTTCTGTCTTGTATTTGTTTCAGATCCTTTGATCTCTTTTGGTTTGATGAGTACGTGTCATCACTTGGTATTGCAATTGCTTCCTCTTGCTCAGATATGACAGTAATAAATATATTCATTGAAGAGTGTAATTTAAAATTTATATTATTCATAGTTATTGGCAAGTACTGTAGCCTAAATGGTGAAAATGAGGGAGAGTCTGGTTCAGGTTGATTTTTTCAAAAATAATTGATCCATCTTATCAATATGCATAATAGGCTTACCAAAACAGACTTCTCAAAAATTAAAGAAGAAAAAACTCAATATAAAATGATTGTAAGTGTAATTGAGTAGTGTAATTTACTTTCACTTTACAGGAAACGGCTTTCAGCTTCACCTCTTAAGCAGCTTTAGAAAACTGCATGCTGACTCCTGGCAGTGGTGTATTGATTGAAAGCATCCAGAGTGTCTAGAAAACATGCGTACACAAATTCATCTGACAGGGATGTGTTTTATAGAAAGAACCTCCATCACTTGTATAGGGTTTGTGAGAAGTATGTTAACTTCAAAAATACTGGATATACTATAATATATAATAAAGAGCTTAATAATAG
>KZ505862.1:492550-515149 GCA_002844005.1 Limosa lapponica baueri
AAAAAAGAAAACGCCTTTTTTCATCATTCTTTAAATACTTAACTAATCTTCACAGCACCTGTTTCATAACTGGGGAGAAATTAGACAGAAAAATGGAACCAGTTAGTTTCTACCAGGGAATAAAATTAAAATCAACATGGAGTAAAAGATTTTTCAGAAAACATTCTCACTTCATTAGAGAATGAGTTGAGGTCCTCTCTTGGATCTCATTGGGAACTTTGGCCCGTATAACAGATGTATTGAGGACTTTCTTTTTTCCCCCTTAGTATATATAATAGTGTGTCACTAATTTGTCTTGTACATTTTTGTTTCTCTTTATAAAATCAGCTTTCTTTTTGTTTTTCCCTCCTTTCTAGTATGTATTTTCTCCCTCCAAAAGTACAACTTTGCTACACTTAGGCTTGGGGTTAGGTAGACTTACACTTAAACCATGTTAAGTAACTGCAAGTAACGTCAATGATGTGAACAGTGTTACCCTGAATTTATGTTCTGACAATGGCTTAGTCTGATACTCACTTTCCCCATCCCTGATGATCAGACTGTTCCCTAGTAAACATTTCAGAACAGATTTATTCACTGCTACGCACTTAAAGAAGTTGATGCTGTTCATTTCTGGGACTGTTGAGCACCATTTGGAATAGCAGCTGCTGAGGTAGCGATTTGGACGTGTCCCCTACCACCCTTGAAAGGAGAAACATCGTGGGCGCATAAAACCTTTCCAAAGTATCAACGACATGCAAGCCTGAAAGCATTTGCATATTTTATTTTAACAGATTTTTTTTCCCACCATGAATATGTTTATCTTGCTTGCAGATACTGAGTCTGATCGTGTGATCTCAAGCAGGAATGACTTCAGGATTTCTTGTATATCTAAGGCTCCCATAAGCGCATGAGCAAGGGCATTTTCTTTCTGATTACCTGCCAGGTTGTGACAAACTTAAAGAAATACGATCTTATGGGTAAGACTCAGTAGTCAGCTCAGTTTACTGTATCCTGTGATTTATTGGAGCCTGCAGCCCATGTAATGGGAGATGCCATCTCTCATTTGAGAGAGCTCTAAGAAAGAATGAGAAACTTGCCTTCAGGCCCGGACCAGCTTTCTGAAATACTAAGTTTTGCAGTGAGGTTATTACTTGAAACCAAACCAAATTTTAGGCCAGTCTGTCTTCATCTCGTTCCCGCTGCTTCTCCCAGAACAGCCAAACCTCCACCCTTCTGCCTCGTAAACAGACCAGTCTTTATCGTCTGTGTTCCTAAGGAACCAAACCTTGGAGAAGTTCAGCTGGGTCGCACCATCAGAGAGTCTGATTTCTATGAGAAGTTGAGTTCTAGGACTAGTTGACCTGTCAGAGTGGTATAAAGTCACCATCAGTGAAAATGGGAATCAAAACAGACATGCTACTCAGTGTCTGAGTCTGCAGTGTTACTGTTGAGTTTATATCGTCAGAGATAATTTTTCTTTGGGCAGCCTTTGTAAAAGGAAAGTCAAAATCAGCTGTATATTGGTACAACTGTGAGAAGACCACCTCCAACGCTTAGCATTGCTTTCTCCAAATGCCTCACTCATGCTGGTCCTTGCTCTCCCTGCCTTTGGAAACAGTGGAATAAATGCAGCAGAAGGCAGGTGAGCTGAAAATGTATGAAGGAGGACAAACAATATTCCCGTAAGATGATTTTGTAGCCGTTGTATTTTCCCTGTTCTTGGTCACTTTGCAAGATCTTTGCCCGTGCTGGGCAGCTGGCTGAAGCGCGGCACCCAGAGCCGTGGCTAGAGCATGTTTGTGTGGGAAGAGCTGTACAACGTTGGGCACAGGCTCAGCTGCAGCCCTGCGTCTTCTTCCCACCTGCAGCCACCAGCAGATGCTGAGGAGAGAGAGTAAGAACGGGACGAATGCGCAGAGTAAACTTCTGCAGAATATTCTGTTGGCGCCCAGAAATCTGTGGCTTGGGAACTTCCCTAGGCAAAGAGCAGGATTCTTAAGTTTAATAGATACACTTATTCTTATATTGTATTTCATGAATTTGTTTAGTTGTTCTGTGGACCTGTGTAATCTTGTAGTTTGAATGTGTTGTGCGAAAAGATACCTTTTTTACTTGCTTTTGAACTTGTCATTGGCCAGTTTCATTTCATACACCCTACCTCTTTTATTGGAAGAAACAGTAAATTCATTTTCTTTTTATACGTGTGAAATTTTAAGTGGCATATGGTCCTTTATTGTAGTGCCACAGTCAACTCTTTTTCAACCTGAAAAGTCACAGGGTACTTGGTCACTCCTTGTGTGGGACAGCCAGCATATCTTTGGACGTCCACCTTGTCTTCTGTTACTCTTTTTCAGTCTTAACGTAATCTTACAAAAAGGGACCAGAACTGAAAATACTAATCAAGGGTTGGATATATCCTGTATTTATTGCACTGCAATTAGAGTGTTCTCGTTTTGTTCTCTGTTCCTTAATACTTGCTTTTGTTTTTCATTTATGGTATTTTCAAGCTTTTAGGAGAGCTGTGTTGTGTTGCCTAATGTAACATATCCGTGTGTCTGCTAGTATTGTTCTTTTTAATAGTTTCTACCGATTTGCCCAGTGCAGATGTCAGGCTACCTGAAATTTTCTCTCTTTCCCTTGGGGCCCTTTATAAAATTGGCATGATGTTAGCCATTCTCCAGTCCTCTGATACTGAAGCAGTTTTAAAAGAGACAGTCATACTGCTGTTTCATCCATGAGTTCCTTAAGAATGCTTTCTTAAGTATCATCTGATCGTTCAAATTCTTACTGTTCATATTTCTGTTCTTTAGCCTTTTTCACCGAAACCTGTTTGAAATGGATGATCCAACCAGTCCCCCCCCTAAAGAAATGTTCTGATGTGGCAGCTTCTCCAAGCTCTGTGGGTCCTCCGTATGCAGAGCTCAAAATACTTGATTATTTTCTTCTGTAGGTCCTGCTTTTCTCCCTTGATCATCTGTTGGCCAGACTGACAGACTTTGCACTTGGACGTGAAAATGGGGTTGTTATTAATTTGTATGTCTTCTGCTAGTTGTTTCTCAGGCTGTAAAAGACAGCCTTGGCTTGCCTTATTGTGGTTTGAGTTTGCTTTAGATTAATTTTTTTTTAAGTATTATTATTTTCCCATTTAACCTGCAATCGCTCATGAGTCTTTCCTTCATTTGGACACAACTCCAGCTTTCAGAAGGATGTTTTCTTGCTTCTGATAACCTCTCATACCCTGCTGTTCAGCTGCACTGGCTTCCTTTTCCACTTTCTCATTTTTTTTTTTTTTTTTTTTGCTATGTGGCATGTATTTGCTCTCAGCTTCCAGCGTGGTATCTCTGTTTACTATACTGCCTGGGAAGGTTTAACTCTCATAGCTTCTTCCCAATTTAGCTAGCTTCCTCTTAGCAAGATTTAATGTATCCTCCAGGGTGACTTAAAAAATCAGATTTTGAAGGTTTTATCAGTCCTGTCAAAATTTTCTAGTATGTGTATACACACTACCTACAGTTACAAAGCCATTAAAAATGTCCAAACTGTAAAAACTATGCGTGAATGTGTAAGCACGTGTGTCTGTTCATCGTAGATAGGGAACAGATAATCATTCTTGACAGGAAGAATAATTCAAAGTGTTGAACTTAGGCAGTTGAAGCTGTTTTTTGTTTGTTTTTATCAGGCTCTAAGCTAGCAGAACTGTCCCTTCAGATGTAGGGATTTAAGGGCCAGCCAAGCTGCTTTTTGCACCCAGGGAGTCTGGGAGGTGAGGTCTCAGTTTTGAGCTGTTTTGAGTTTGGAATTTGGATTGAGATGGTTTAGTAAGACAACCTGTACAACTGGACATATTTTTTGGAGCCAAAGTAGGCAAACTTTATTCCTGGAAGAAACTGGAGCACTCCCCTAAAATTGCATGCCTTTGTTGCTGTGATAGATCCAGCTGAGGAATCAGTAAGCATTAATGAAGGGCCTTAATAAGTGTGGACTGATGTGGTCTAAACAAGCTTAGTAAAGTCCTGTCACTTAGATGTGGTATTGTTTTTAATGAAAAAGCTTTTTAGAGAGTCAGAAAATGTAAGAGTAATTGGACTGTTTACACTGACACTCTGCTGCTCAAAGGGAAGGAAAACTGAGCAGGATTAGTAATTTTTAAATATTGTAATAGAAGAAGGTAAAAGACTTTCAGGGAAGATGAAACAGAGCAGTCATTTTTCTTTAAACCAAAATGATGCAGTTTGTTTAAATTTAATGGTACAGTCAATATACACGTACTCAAAAGCTGTCACGTTACCCAGCCATTAATCTTGATCTGAAGCATGTGGTCTGTGAACTTTTTTCTTTAAACTTCAAACATGAACTCTTTTTATGATAATATAATATTTTCCGTGCTTTTTTTTCCTGAACCTTTCTCTGTATGTTTGGAATATGAAACATTGAGCTTTATCTGAAAGCAAATTTATTTTTAGACCTTGTGAGAGAATAGTTCAGCTGCATGAGTAAGATGCAGAGACCCAACAGCCTGGAAATACCCCTCTTGGAGAAGCACTTCTTCTTGGCTGGTCACGCTTGATTTCAGTTTACCCATGGCGTGAACGTGTATAGAGTGTGTGCCAAAGTCCTCGCTTGGTTTCAGGGTTTTTATTTATAGTACATTAATATTTTTAATATGATTTTAAGATGAGTGGCTTTATGTTCCTTGGGTGAGGAGAAGCTTCTACTGAAACGTGTTCCTGTTAATGGCTAGGGAGATCTATTCCAGAAGTGGTAGCGGTACCACCCCTGACTTTCATCTGACTGGGATGATGTGTTCCTACCTCTGCCTTTCCTGAGGCATCTCCCTGGGGAATATGTTCCTGTGAAGTGCATCTGCCCCGCTCTGTGCGGCTCCCCTCCACCTTCGCAAGCCCTGCACCCTTGCTCATCGTTTTCCTGGTGTTGGTGGTACTCCCCAGCGCTAGAGGAGATGTGTAGGAAAACAGAGGGAGGCTTTATTAAGCCTGACTTAGAGCGGAGCCGCAGGGTGAAAATCCAGGAGGCAGCTTGAACAGACTGAACAGCTTGTTGCTGCCGGAGAGAGGGGGTGTCCCAGCCTGCTGCCTGTCCCCGGTCCCTGCTCCCGCTGCTACCACGCGCGGCTCTGGCACTCCTCTCCTCCTTCTGTGAGCTGGCAGCCGGCACCTTTTCTGAGACAGAGCTGACAGTGAAAAGCAGAAATCTCATTCTAGCATTTGCTTAGCGAGGTTCTCCTCTCCTTATCCCAGTAACCTTTGCCCAAAATCTGATTTTTGTTTCGCTTAAGGTGGATGGCATGTCGATGACGACTTAAAGCTCTGCTACTCAGAGGCTTTCCACAGTGCCCGTGCCTTTCTCTTCAGTTCCTCCTCGTGCCCCCCTTCATGCGTATGTTCTCCTTCGTAACTGTAAAACCTCTTGGTGCCTGTATCATTCATGCCTTTCATGTAGGAAGCAATATTAATTGTATAATTGTACATGCATTTTGCTAATTCCTTAGTATCTGAGACATTCTTAGGTTTTGATAGAGCATCTTTCCGTGGTTTTTGGAATTTTAGCCCAGCTGACTGTACTGGGAGGTTTCTGAGAAACAAAGGACAATATTCTGTATTACACACAAAGCAAAAATGGTGCTAAGGAGAGTCTATTACCAAGTGATGAGAAGCCATAAAATTCCAAAGTTGAGAGTCAAGGTGCACATTTTCATGGGCTGCTGTTGACATCAATATTAAAATGTAATTGTCAACCATATGATGAAACATTACTTTTGAAAAAATAACATATAATTCGTGTGTACATTATTGGCACATCTCTGAAACACTGTGTTTTATTATGTGTGTGAGATGGAATGCAAGAAAACTACTTAGATGAAATATGATTATTAAACAGAGATAGCAATACCCCTATAATGCCAAAGTATTAAAAGAAAAATGGAAGAGGGAAGAAGTGTACTTATACATGAACATTTCAGAGTCCTGTTTTGCTGTCTACATGAAAAGACTTTTTTTTTTTCTCCCCCTCTAAGGATGCAGTCTTTTTTTCTTTCTATTATTTCCCCCCCTCCCGTTCCTTTGAAACAGTGGACTGGAAACAGTGATGCTCTGTGACCTATTGTATTAACTTGGGCTAGTGCCAAAAAAACTTTTCTGCCTGGAGAAATAGTGCCAATTTTCAGGTTCAATAATTCATACTACCTGGGTTATAAAATATTGTGAATTTCTGTGCAGCTGACAGTTTGTCTTTCCAATTCAATAAAGCCGTTACTAGCAGCTGGTTAATTATTAATCCTTGAATTCAAAGTTTTCTGATTTTTTTTTTTTGTTTCTTTCTTAAATCTAAACTGTCCTCTTGAGCAGCTCTAGATAAATAACATCTACAAGGGAGTGTATTTTACCATGAGAATTTTTAAACCGTAGCTGTCAATTGCTGAATGAATAACTTCGTTCATATATGAAATATTTTACACCTGAGACTAATAACTTTAAAGGCAGAGAGATTATCTGAGTCATGTCAGTTTAGGAAACAGATGCCTTTAACTTAAACACATTCTACAAACATTTCTTTTAATCTGTCATTAACTTGATGACTTTAAATTTTCAGATGCATGATGACCTTAAGTGACATGATAATAAAATAAGGAATATAGAATCTTTATTTACATGAAACACTTTGGTCCCATTGAATCTTGGGAAACAACTCATTATACATCAAATAGTTATGTAGGGAATTTCAGAGATGACAGATGTTAATTTAAACTTTTTTTAAAAATAGTTTGAAAAACATAAAACTTTTAAATCTTTTCAACAGGGAGTAAATGCCCCTTATACTTAAACCTCTGGAACCTCTTTTATAGAAATACTTTGGAGAGCAGTAAAACTGGAATTGGCTCTGTGGTTCAGAATATTAGATCCCTGCAAATGCTCAATAACAGATAATGAGGATAAGTGAGAAATCCAACCAGGAGTGTAAAGAGAGGCTCGTTTTTGCAATGAGCTCCATATGGATAGACATTTCTGCCTTTGCAGAACATCACTTTTATCAGCAGGTCCCCTCATAGTACATGGATCAACTGTGTAGAGCTCATTGCATCATCAAAATGAAGTGACAGCATGTCTCAATTGGTCGGCTAAATGTTGTGTGGCACTCTTGGTTGTGAGGATAAAGCTTGTGATTGTTTTGTTTCCATTAGCTGTTTCAGCTATGTGTTCCATCCAGCTATTCTTGCAGACTTTATTTACTGTCTGGAATACCACAGGCATAGGCTTTGATTTGGATTGAAACCACTTGGTCCTAACACCAATTTTCTGGGGAATTTCTGGTGGACAGCTTGGGGGACGGGGGCTAAAATAAGTCATTCTTTGAATAGATGAGCATCTTAACCGTCTTAATCCCAAGTCCTCTAGACTACCCACTGCCATGACACCAGGTCCCAGTTACATCCCACATGAGACCCCATGTGCTGTCCCTGTCTGTCTTTCCCTCACATCTGCTGCTATTTTCCCCTCTATCCAACTCCCTGAAGCCCTCTCTGGTTTCTTCCACCTTCTCCCAAATCTGTAAGCTCCCTGTTGCAGTACCCTCTATATATTTGGGCTTGGTTGGCCAAAAGCCACCCTATCATTTTCTTAGCCTCTAGTTATACTTGCACTTACTGGTTAGGAAATGTGTACTTGCCCATCAGGCGAGCAGAAGTGGTGTCTGTCTGTCTGCAGAATGGTGTCCCCAGTGGGGTTCTTCCTCTAATGCTGTCAGTGGTGTTAAAGCTTTTGAGTTCTCTCCATCTTTTGCTGAGTCTTTGTCCTGGTGTGGAATTTCACTATACCACAGGAACTTCATGTCTTTGAGATCTTTAACTCTCTGTTAAATTGAGTGGTAATTGGGTGACAAGTTACAATAAGTCTCGTTTGCATGTGAGAAAAGCAGGGACTGTCACTTTGGAACTGATACTGAGTCGAAACTCAACTTTCTGTAGATGTGAAAGCTGGTTTATTGTATCTGTATGAGTGACTGAATGTGATCCCTTTCAGTTTGATTAGTTACAAAAGAAAAAAATTATTTGAATTATATCTGTGGATGAAACAATAACAGTATTAATAAATTCTGTGATTAAAACATGGAGAAACTTCAGCTTCCTGTGACTTCAAGTCAGACTTTCTCCCTTTTGTCTTGAGACTTTTCCCTAGCAATAACAAAATATCTATATTTTAGAGATCTAAATTAAACTAACTGTAATTTAAAGTATCTTTAAATTGCACCCACTTAGTAAAGTGATTGGTTGCTGAAGCTGTCCATTCATTTCCAAGAGAGTGCCGGTTTTGGGGCCAGGTCAGACACTGCCAGCTGGTTTGATTGATGGCGCTGATACCTTATGTTCATGGAAGGCGTTTAATCAGTCACGAAATTAAGGCACTTCACTGCATTGAACACAGTAGAAGAAGAATTTTGCAGTTAACTATTGCCACAGCCTTGCAGCACGGATCAAGGGCAACAGGTTGACGGAGGAAGTTAGGAAGCATCTGCTGCTGCAAAGGAGTTTGTAGGTGAGCGGGCTGCAAGCATCCCAGGGGGAGCTTGGCACCAGTACTGAAGTCATTGCTGCCTCTGGTGTAGAATGAGTCATGAAATGTACCATCCTAGTGTGCTGGTCTATGGCTTTCTCTAAAAACTGCTACTACAGAGAACACATGAACTTTGCACGCTGTGCTGGGACATCAGGTCAGTGCAAATCCAGAGGACAACATTATCGTTACCTTCAAAGACACAGGCTGGCTTCTGACTTGGCTTTTCTCACTCCAGATGTTTTGTGAGCAGCTGTGATTATCATCACAGTCTGTAAGTCTATCATACAGTAGCTACATTTTAAGACTCGAGAATGCATTGACTTAAACGGCAGAGGTAGAATCTGCCACATTTTTCTGTCTAGACATGCTTTTAGCTGCAGCGTCTTGAAATAACAGAACATAGATTTGTAAAGATTGAAATACAGCAGATAGTGTCTTGATGTCGTGGTGGGAAGGGACTGCATAACCATTTGATCATGATGGGGACACATGAAACCAGAACCTGGTGGCTGATGCTAATGTGTGGGCTGATGCCTTCTTCCCCCCCAGCAAAGCTGTGCTTTTACTTCTTGCTTGTAACATACATTTGAATGATAAATATGGTCACTGAAGCTCCCAGTTACTGTTTTTACATACATTTCTGAACTCTTAATACTTTGAAAGTACACTCAAAGCGTGATGTAATATATTCCAGAGAGAGATTATTTATTCCAAAAAGAATTTGGCGTGTATTAGGATTTTTCCTTCCTTTTTTTTTTTTCTGCCTAGTTTCTGTAAAGCGCTCTGGAAGTTTTCACTAACAACTTCTGTCTTCTTAGCCGACATATGGAGAAGCCACGATGTTGGCATGAAGTTATCTCCCGGTAATAGTGCCAGCAGAGTGTTATTTTGCGGCATTGTTTAATACAGGAAACTGCTTTGCATTTTGTCTGTAATTTCAGCTTTTCTGAATGTTTGTTTTTGGATTCAGAATGTTACTATTGCCAGAGGTTTTTTTGCATTTTGAAATGTCTAGTAAAAGGGATAATGATAGCATGAAATATTTCTTGATGATCTTGTGATTTTTCTTTTAATTCCATCTCCTGTATGTGTTTTTAATAAGTTCTCTGTGGCAGATCTTGAAGAATAGTTATACTAGGAAAAGTTGCAGCATAGAAATGCCAACTCTTTATGTCTGAAAGTCTTCAAGTTCTATGTGTGTTTTTCATAGGTAATTCTTGGCAGTTTTCTGTTTGTGCAAACATAAAGATCCATCTTAGCTGTGTAACAGTGAACTGGCTGCTCCTCTGTTAACCCAGAAAGCCAAACTGTCAGTTTGGGTCAAATCCTGATTCTTTGCTCATGGCAGCAATAGGCAAGGCAGGAAGAAGGGAGTGGGATTTCCACATCCCCGCTTGTTTCCTGACTTACAGACTGAGCAAATTTGATTTGGGAAGTAACTGAGACTAAGGATAAAGGCTTCAAAGACTTTTAAATAATAACAGCAAATGGGTTTTTTTGTAGCAAATTGTAGATAAAATCCTGGCACTGTTGAAGTCATCATTAAAAGTCCCACTGGCTTGAGCAGAGCCAGGATTTCACACGCAGCGTTCGAAGCACTGTCAGGACATGGATTGATTCTCCGTTGCCCTGTCCAAGAGGTGGGTATGTATTGTTGCCTTTAATTTGCGGACCAAGATGGCAAGATGAATTAACTTGGTCTTTCCTTCACGGAGTTGGTTAGCACTAGGACAGTGATTTGAGGTTTCCTTGATGTCAGCAGTCAGTTCATGCCTGACACCATCATTTACAGAGCATTTTTGCACCATATTGTTGCATGTTAATTTGCTCCATTTTTTGGCCTTGTTTTTGCTTGCCCATCTTTTTCCTAGCCATTTCATTTATCGTGTGCTTCTCTAGCATTTTTTTCCCCCCCTAGTTAATTTACAGTGGTTCTATTTCTGGCCATCAGATTTCCTCTCCTCCTTTTATGGTTATAACGGAGCGCGCTTGTAAATCATCCTTTGGACTGCATGTGCTGGCTGCTTTCTTGCTGCAAAACGTGAGCAACTCTACCCTGTCACTATTATGCACAGACATTTAACAGATGTATTGCCATTGTTCCAGAAGTACTATTTTCTTAACATTTTTTGAATGGTTTTAAAATAACTTTACTAGCCTTCAGTGTCTCTTCATAAACTTAATAGTTGCATTCTAATACGTGTAAATATTTGTTTGAGTATTTGGAAATAATCTGGACAAGCTTAATTTTTATATTACCACCAGTTGCAGACAATTCAGTTGGGTGATGTGAAATTCATTTATCTGTCCTGGTTGTGTATTGTATTCTACACAAAAACTTAAATTACTTTCATAACAAAGACATCATCTGAACAATGGTGGACATGCCTGCTATATCCAACATCTTACACAGTGCTTCTGGAAACAAATAATACACTATCTTTTTAAATTTCCTATTCATTTCCCCAGTCTGTTCCTTGTTGTACTTGTTCTCAGTTTAATGCTGGCTTCTTTCCTCTATCAAATGAGATCTTTTGGAGTACCTTGGCACGTATTGTGATTTAATAGTCATTAGCTGGGTTTTCTCTCTGGACAAAGAAAGGTTGGCACAGCCAGAACTCCCGAGGTCCCTCTCTCCTTTCTCCTCTCCCCTTGAGCCTCGAGCTCCGGCTTTTTAATACCTGGGGTGTCATCCATGTTGCCTGGTATTTGATGTGAGTTTTCACCACTGGGTAGAAGACAGTACTTGTTTCTTCAAGAGCTGTGTTCAATGATTTTGTAACAGCGTCAGATGGCTTGGGGTAAGTGAGCTGAATCAGAGTTTGAACACAAATTTTCTTAGATAAAGCACTCTTTCTATGGTTGGTAGTCCTTACCATTTTGTTTTTCACATGTACAGCAAAATTATGCTGAAATTTGCAAGTTTAATTCTTTATAACAAAATGTTAAAAAGTGGCAGCTTGGTAAGTCAATTGCCACTTGCTTTCTGCTAAGCATTATAATCAGTTTTGGCCTCAAACTGAAAACTTGTTCCCAAGTACTCCTGCATTTTGATCCAAAATCCACGGAGTGTCTCTCTCGGTTCTGGTTGGGAAGGCATCATGTTTTGCCAAGAGCAGTGATTTTATTTTTTTTTTCAGCCAGATTTCAATGCAAGAGGTGACAGCGTCTTTGGAACGAATAATTCTGTGAGATTTCTGTTAATGCGGTGGGCAGCCGGTTTTTGGAGTTACTGCCTTTGCTAGCACCTTGGGTTGTTCTTGCTGCCAAAGCATTTGCTTGATCTGTGCCTGAATTCTACTGTAAAACTCGCCGAAGTCTGTATCCAAACTCGTGCTTCTCAGTGTACCTTTGCCTGTGTTATCACATCGCTATTGATCTTGTATCTTTCCAAAGTGGAGGGGAGGAAAGGACAGGGGAGGAACCGCCATCTGTGTGACCAGCTTAATTCAGTATATGCTCAGTAATGCATTCTGTGACTGTAGCGGGCTATTCATTTTCAATGTTATTATCGCTGTTCATGGAGGCATAGCTGAAATACTAGATTGAGCATTGGATCATGTATATTTAAATGCTAATAGTTGTAAAAAACGGTAAGCACTTACTAGCTGTGTAATTTTTTACTAGAAGGATTGCATGGATTGGTATTATTTCCTTATGTGTTTGAATAATCCATAGGTTGCTCCGACTAAAAAAAATCGGAATATACATTTGTAACCTAATGCCAGTCATGTATTCCTTCAGAAACTTTGGAAATGCATCCAGATAGATACAAACTCTAATATTCAGTGATTCTTCAGGTCTCTGAAATATTGACTGATATGTAACAGAAGATGATAGTAGGGTTCATTCAAAAATTTTGAGTATTCATTTAAATCAAAGAATGCTTGATTCTGTAGGCAATTATTGAAATCCAAGTGTACTTGCTTTTTATGGAGGAATTCAGTATTACTGGAAAACCATTTACATCAGCTCTCACTCTTCCTGCATTGTGCCTGCATTGTGAACAGGCCAGATGGTGCTTTGCTGCATGTGAGCACAGCAATAATTGCAGTTCTCAAAGTGAATGACTACGTTTTGCAGCATGACACCAATTTTAGATGAAAATGAGGCCCGGTGTATTGACAGACACAAGCGGAGTGAAGCCACGGCCCACAGAGGGGGAGCGGACTTGCTTTCTGGCTATTCCCTCCTATTATCCCTTATGTACATTAACAAATGTCTATGTAAATTAGGGCTGTTTGAAGAGATGTTTGCGTGGGGTGAAGTTTCAGAAATTATTCCCTGTCCTCCCCAAGGCTGTATGTTTCAGGATCCTGACAACTTTCTTACAGTGTTATGAAAAGGTGTTGCGCGTCTGAGTTTTGAAATAAAAGTTTTGATTAGTAGAGCTGGACATCATTTTGCTGCCATTTACCCTTTATCACCTAGCCAAAAACACTTGTTTTTTAACACTACACTAAGTTGTTTCCAGTCTCCAAATAATTTGACCAACTTTACTGTGAAGTGAACTTTTGCTCCCCTGTTCTGCCAGAAATCTCATCACTAGTCTTCTCGTCTGCCCAGAAATTAATAAGCATCCATCCTCACCTCCCTTTCTTGCTCTTCTCTTTTTACTTTATCCCTCTGCCAGGGCACCTTCTCTCCTCTCTCCCTTCTCTTTGAAATCACAGTGTTCAGCTACGCGGTCCCTCTGCCTCCACTCTCCTCTCTTGAGGTCCCAGACTTGCCTGGCCTTCCTGGAGGGGAGGGGAGGGGAGGAGATGTTGGAGGCAGGTTGTCAGCTTCAGCAGGTCTTAATAGAAGAGATGATGGGGAGTTGGGGAGGGAAAGGGGGCTGGGGTGGGAGAAGGTTGCTAGGGATTAGGTTTCCATCTGCCACTCTCTCATCTGTCCTTACCCTGGTCCTGGGCTGCCAGTGCTCCCCTCCTTTTCTGCTGTTGAAAAGAAGGAAGAAAGCATGGGCTTTTGTTTGTTTAAAAGCATAAAAGAAAGAGGGAATTAAGCTCATTAGTCCTTCCTTATTAGTCACTATTGACTGTAGGGAGTAAGCTTGAGTAAATGGAGGCTTGCAAAATGGCGGCTTGCAAAATGGCATAAAATCATTTAGTAGCAGCAGTTACTGGGGAAGCTGGAAGTCCATTTTTCTTTTCTGCAAATTGGAAAAATACTGAAAGTAGATGATTTTACGTCAGAGTATCAAAATTAAAATCTGACGAACAATTAATTGCATCACCAGTTGCTTGCTTCCCTCTTACTGATTGTCAAAAGAATGTAAACACTTTTGAAACAACAATTTTGCTTCATGCTTGGGTCGGCTCTGCCGTATGTGTTACAGACTGGATTGTATATTGCTGCATGACTTCTAAGAACAAATTTGTTATTTTATATGAGCATTCTGAAGTAATATATATGAATACGTATATGTGAACATTCTCAAATAACTATTTGTGTTTAGTAGGATGTTTTATTTGGGAGATAAGTTTCTGTTTTCCTGCTCTTGGCTTTATCTTTGATCAGTGCTGGGCTAGAAAACAGACCTGCTTCTGTGTTATCTGCTCTGATAAAAAATGATTTCTTGATTTTAATCATAGAAAGAGAATTCCTGTTGACAAGTTACTGGGTTGACCATACTTAGAAACTGGCTGGATGCTGAAGGTGCTTAGTGAACAGAATCTTTATGATACGCGATGTCTAAATGCAGAATTTAAATGTCGTTGGTTGGGATATTTTGGATGTACCAAACCGGTAGTATTTCTCAGTGAAATAGTACAAGTTTTCAAATAAATGCAGAAAGCAGGTATAGGTAGCTTAAAAATTCATGCTTAAACTACTGTTCTCCCCTCTGCCTCTCACCATGCCCACGTGCTCTTGCATGGGGCAGCATGCCCAGGAGTGTTTGGAGGGATGGGAACACCTTCTTTGAACCACAGTCCCTCTGTTTGCCCTGCCCATTAGATTAGAAAAGCAATTGTGCAACTTCAGGGAAGTGCTATGTGCTCGTAGCTTCGGCAGTGTCACAGCCGAAGGGCTTTGGCATCTCAAGCAGCAACCCGTGCCATCGACAGCAAGTGCAGGAGCTGGGATGCTGGGTCACCATCCTGGATAGCTCTAGTGCTGCCATTCCATGACTGATGGTGTCTTCCAAGCTGCTGGCAAGATTTTTCCTCTGGTGTGTGCCCGTGGGAAGCCAATTTACATCAAAAATTCTGTCAACTTGGGACAGCAGTGGCAGGCAGAGGTAGTGTCTTGCAAGTAGGACATGTACAAAAGGAAAATGAGCACTAGATTTCATCCCATTGATAGCACTACAGTTTTCCTCTTGTTTTGAATGTAGACAATTTTAAAGATTTAGCGATATGCTCTTGACATTCTTTGAAATTATGAGTATAAGAGTGGATCATTAGTATGTCTCTATGAGCTTTATTGTATTTTTACATGATTCGCTTGCTCTTGAAGGAACCAGTTTCAGTGAAGACATTTTCACACAGGGTTTTAAGACAGATAAGAGAAAACAGGAGTTGTTTACAGTACTTGTAACAACACCTTCATTGATATGTCTCATTTTTTAGTATCCTTTTATCTACATGTCTAAAATTAAATTAGGTCTCCATTACTAAAATTAGAAGAGTCATTGGATTAAAAGTGCTTTCTTTCTGATCCTTAACTGAATGAAAGGAGCTTCTTTTGATAAAACTGTAATAGAATTAAACGCTCTACATCTCATCTTCTGAAATCTTATAGATGGAGTATTAACTTTATTATATCCACCAGACTAAAAACACCTTAAAAGGTGGGACAGACTTTTCTGAATGGGGAAATAAGCTTTATGTGAATAAGAGAGATTAGGCATTCAGCTGCAGTATTACCCTCATACACTGGATTTTGTTTGAGGTAGCTTTTACTCTCCACCTCACACAGACAGAACTCCTATTGTATTCAACACAAGTTTTGCTTGTTTGAGGCAACATGCTTGTCATAAACTTCAGTGGATTACACTGATTCTTAATGCAAAGCTTGTGCATGAGTATTTGTACTAATTGGGACCATAGTATTCAGTATCATTGAGGTCTGGCATCCTAAGGGCTTCAGCATTAAATCAACTTCTTGGCGCTACTATGCAATATATGTGTTTTGTATGATTAAGTATTTGTGTGTTTCTAAAAAGCTTTCTTTTCCACTCCAGAAATCATCCATAGCTGAATCCCAGCCAGGTTCTTTTCTGTTGAGGTCTCTGGCTCGGAGGGATTGACTGAATCTTCAGTAGAAGTGGTATAGGGGAAGCACAACAATCCCAAAAGCGCTCTGCCTTTAACAGGTCTGAGCTTGAGGATTGATCGGAATACTATTTTTATAGTATCTGAACTTCACATTTCGCAATGAGATACATCCTGTTAGCTCACAAGCAATTATTCTGGTATTAAAAACGAATGTAATCTTTCTTAGAACCACAATAAATGGCTAAAGTTATCCCATGATCTAAAAGTAGTAAGACCAAATGCCTTCAGTTTAGCATGGCTTGCTCTTAGGAAGACGCAAATCTGTCAGGGTTGTTGCAGACTGTGGATTTATTTGGTGTGAAATGGACTCTCCGCAAGGCCGCCTACCTGCTGCCGGGATGCCCCGGTAGATGGCACTGAGTGGTGGGTGATTGAAAAGTGACCTTTTCTTGAGCA
Source organism: Limosa lapponica baueri (assembly GCA_002844005.1). NCBI lineage: Eukaryota > Metazoa > Chordata > Aves > Charadriiformes > Scolopacidae > Limosa > Limosa lapponica. Next base: position 508,779 of record KZ505862.1, read on the forward strand.
CTTTGACTCACGATCTGTGCCAGCCCCATGGTCTGAGGTTACTGGGGGGCTGGGATGGATATAGGGTATCCTTTGGCAGGATATGAGATGGGAAGGAGTTCTCTTTGCAAACAGTTTAGTTCTTTACCTGTGGGGAATGGCACGGGACCACTGTTGGGCCCTGTTGAGGTCCATGTGGACAAGGTATGTTCAAGAGATGCCTGAGTTCTGCCCACTCTTTTACAAGCAGAGAGTACTGCCGTGGAGTGCCAGGTCTCATTTCTAAACTATTCATCCAGTCTTGCCAGAGAGCTAGGGCTCAAGTTAAGAGGCCTACACTTTTGTGTAGATAAGCCTATTATGTAGCTGTATCTGCCAAATTTTGTATGTATCCCAACAATCAAAAATTGAAAGTAAAGGGAATAAAAAGTCACTTGGTTGAAACTGTTTCAACTTGTTGAATGTTTGTTGGGTTGAATGTTTGTTGGGGTGTGAAGTTTATGTCTTTGAATTCTATGAACTTATCCTTGAGAGATACAAGAATAATCAGCATTTACTCCTCACAAACTAAGTGGCATAGGAGGGAAAGCTGGTGTTTAAATTTCTTCCCTGTAATTGGGTCATTTCTCCGCGAAGAAATTTTCTGACTGCAGTGAGGTTATTTTAGCATGATGCGATGTACTCTGTACCGCGAGCAAGTCTCTTTCATGTCTGATGTGTCACTTTTAGAAACAGAACTGTGGAGGAGTATCTTTGAAAAATGCTAAGACAGTATTTGCAGTTTTCGTGACCTCCTTTTATTAGTACCTGTTCAAGCTGATATCTTTTGTCAGCAGTTCCCGAGCTTACCTCCTTTGGACTCTTTCCTGCCTTCCCGACTTGAAGCATGGTTTCCAGCTGCAGTGCTTTTCTGGAGTTGTGGCACCCCTTGTAACCCTGTTTCTGAGTGCCGGGATCCCACCTGGGCTTGCGGACCCACATTCAGACCTGATGCTTTGTGCAGTAGTGTTAAAGCCTGGCTGGCTCTGCTTTAAGGTGGCCTTCACAAACGGTGACAAACGGGAGATTTGTCCAGCATGAGAAGGTCCAGGCCTGCATGAAGGAGGCAATTTGTTGTCATTCGGAGAAGAAATAGACTTCTTCTAGGAAAATGGAGAACCTCTAAGGAAAGATTCACAGGGAGGTGCTGACTGAGTAATGGTGTCGGTCTCCTATGGAAAAAGCCCAGAAGAGAGCAAGAGCTTTGAGATAAAAGCCTCATCCGCAGCAGGGTAAATGAACTGTGGTCCATGGATCGGGAGCAAGTGGGGCTATAGAAGTCATGCTTCACAGATTACATAAAGGAAGTGTTTCAGAAGGGTTGGTAAGAACACATTTGTGTGGAAAATGTGGAAATGTGGAAAATGTGTTTAACGTGAAAAGCAGGCAGGCCTAAACAGTTCAACCAAGTGCAGTACTCGGTGGTGGAGTGTAGTTTTAGGCTGAGTCTGTCATACTCAAATTTTACATTTGGTTTTAAGAAATAAGCTAAATTATAGCTTAAGTCTTAGGCCAACTGGTAAGCAGGGAAAGTGAAGTAGCTCCTATCATCTCTTTTTTACGTTGGAAGAGGCTTGAAGTAGTAGAGGCTAGGCAAGTTCGCGGAGGAGCGGGATGTGGCTGGAAACGCTTCCTCGTGCGCAGTGAAGCACCGATCCGAAGAGGAAGTGTTTGAAAGGTGGATAAATGTCTGTGAGTATATTTAGACAAAGCCTGCGTGACAAAGGGACTCAGGGACTGGAAGGATTGCCAGGATCTCGGCGCGTAGCAGTGGTGGTGGAGGAGCCAGCGACCTGGAACAGGCAACACCCAGCCTCCTCCCATCCAGGCTGGGTGCTGCCAACAGGGTCTGACCTAAAAAATTTCTCTAATGTGCCTGGTGCCATTTCAACATCAATACAAACTAGCAATTTAAATCGTACTATTTTTCACGTATGTTTTGGCGAGGGCTATCAAAGCCTTTGCAAATACAGCATTTTAACTGGCCTGCGTAATCTGTGAGGTCTGTACCAATACTCCCGCTTTACAGATAAAATTAGTAAGGGACATAGATGTTGCCTTCACTTCTTGAAGGCAATGAGTGGTGGAACTACAGGAGGAATTAAAAATCCAAGCTCAGTTTTGTTAACTCGGGTATATAAATAGGGCATCCCAAGAGAAAGGGGTTGAGGAGATAGCCTGTCAACTAACAACGCTGTTCACAAATATAATGTTCTGTTTATTATATAAGAAATATATATTTTTAAAAAACTTTCTTACTTGTGGATTGTTTATTTGAGGAAAATAACCCTAACTAACTTTTAGAAAATGCCTTTTTTTTTCTGGAATGCTTGGTTCAGCATATATAAAGCTATTTTTTGAGAAATTTATTCCGCTTAACTCCATTAAAAGAAACCTCAGCATCTGGCAGTGTAATAGTAAAATCTATAGTGCATTTATCTTCAAAATGCAGCTGAACTCAATCTTCCCCCTGATATTTCTGATGAGTATGTGGTAGCTATATCAGCTATTTCTACGTTACTCATTTTGACAGCTTAACTTTTTGATGGGAATTTTCCATGGAATGAATCTTTTTGTAAACATGTACTTAATAAATTAGAAGTTGACTAACAGGCAGTGATGACTAAATTATAATGTAGGAAATATTAATATAACAAGAACTCATGTGTTTTAAGACTGATTTGAGTTTATGGTCTGTTTGCATATATTGCTGTCAGCAGCAAACCACCTAAGGAGCAAACAATCCATCCCCTTGGGTGATTTTTGCTGGTTTACAGAATAAATAACATCAAATGAAGAGCTGTACACTTTTGTTTTCCAAAAGAAGCTTTGCCCTCCCATAGAATAAAATTATTTTTTTTAAAAAAATCTCACTTAATGTAATTTATATGCCACAAAAGAAATAAAAACCGAAAAATTGTATCCATCAGTACTTGTGCTAGTGCTTGCATTTGGGTCTTCAGTCATTTGTTGTCTTTCAAGTATCATTTTCCCCATATATAGATCATTTCTCCTCCTAGAGCACCGAGAACATACATATGCTGTAAGCAACATTTGACATATAAAAATTCATGTAAGGATAAAAAACTTAGCAAATGAAACCAGGGCTCATAAATGCTAGGGAATGATAAGATGTTGCATTGCACTTCAAAAAAACAAAGTAGTTTGTTTTTTTTTGTAACGAGCATATGTCAGACAAGGCTTTATTCCCTGTTAAAACCTATAGTAGGATTAGCAGAAAAGATAGTGCTATTTGAGCAATGTATATGCTGATTTCTGAACACTTGAAGTTTATTCCTTTTTCATCCTTGCTATGTCTTCTCAGCTGATTAGTAATAAATCACTTTTGAGCCAGGGCACAAGGGACTATGGCACAGAAGAAAATGCAAGGATGACAGGCTCATTTACTGGCTTAGCACACCAACGTGTTGGGCATATTGCCATTAGCCATCTAGAGTTTGGAGTTCAGTTCAAAGAGATGCTTGTCAATGCATTTCCAAAAGGATGTGTTATTCATTTCCATAACGATGCTGATGGTGACTGCACGCTCAGTAGAAGCTATGGAGAAACTGGAACTTCCTCTTTGTTCTTGTTATGACACGGGATATATGGTTTATACAAACTAGGTTCTGTGGTATTAAAATTAATGAATAATTGTACAGTGTTTTCTGGCTAGAAGAAAGTTGAAAGCACACTTTTCAAAACACCCAGCTTTGCCCAGACTTTGTTGGGTACATTACTGAGGAGAACGTGTCCTGATTTGTTGGGTGGATCAGCCTCATCTGAATGGACTTTCTGGGGCCACAGCTGGTCAGAATAGACTGAGGAAACCGGGATGCTGAGGAGTACTGGGCTCTTGTAGATGGCACAGGCCCTGGCATGTCTGTCCACCATCCTTAGAGCTCTCTTGTTAAAGAAGAACTGTGTCAATGAACTGTCATTGAATGATGGCTCTGAGCAAGCCTTGACTGGGTGGTTGCCCCAGAGAGGTTCAGGAAGGACTCCCAAAAGGTATATAAATGCATATCATAGGGAAAAATATGAAACCCCAGAAAATGAATTTCATCCTGCCTCACCCCATGAGCAAATGTTCTGTCTCCTTTCTGACCTGCTTGCCAGCATGAGGTGTTCTGATCATCCTGCAGGAGAGTGATAAATCTCCCTTTTAAAGAGCTATTATGGTCAATGGCAGGAAGTGGTGATGCCATCAGAAAGCATTTAGTACATGCTCTTTCAGGAAAAAACACAACCTTAATTTCTCAGAAGAAACATTCCTTGACAAGGGAGAGGAAGGAGTGGCTACAGACTGAATAGGCTGAGAAGGAAAAATCCTGATAAAATCCTCACTGTTTTGTTAAAGGATATTTTAACAGGTCTGGTTCGGCAGCTTCTCAGTGGCCATAATACTTACCTGAAGTTTAGCTTTGGGGCCCTAAGTATTGCCATGCGTTAGAACTGAGCAAGCCTGCATATGCACTTTACCTGACCTGTGTACCATAGTTTAACAGTTTTGTTATACTTGCAAAAAAATTCTTGCTAAATGAAGTTAACTTCTTAATATTTTTCAAATGTTGAAAATTAACAGTCAAAATCAAACTTTTTAGATAAAATTCTGTCTATGAAGTCTTTTTTCCAAAGTATTTTAAAATTAGATCAAATTCTGTCTTCTCCTAAACTATGTATTTAACACTTTGTATTCATCACTTTGTTATCTTAGTTTATTCGTTTTGACATCAACAGTTTACTACCACTGAGCCTGCAAACAGTTGTAACTTCCCTAACAAAATTAATTTCTTCTATTAATGAAAAACTTTTTTTTCATCTATAGAAGCACATAATCAAAAATTGATTATACCAAACTGACTAAAAATGTCCATGGGAGCTGGAATCTGAAGAATTCCCAATACAGAGAATGGAAATCAAGTGCAGCTAGATCAATGTGATTCCTGTTTGTCGTTTTTATACAAGTAACAGGAACTAGGCTATGCTAATAAGCAAGTCAGCCTTTGAAGTACAAAGTGTATGCAAATGTGTTAGCCAAAATTTGGAGTTTGGAATGTAATTAAGTGAGCAGAAAAAATACTGAGGATGCAGAAAAGTTACGGGACCATGGCCCACTTTCCAAGTGGAATTTACTAAGTTTTTTGAAGTCTGTCTTCATGTCCCAAATATTTTTCATTCTTCTGGTTGTAATTTCAGTTGATAAGCGATATTGTAAGCTATTGCAGTTAATGGATAGATGTTTTGCATGTTAATTTTCATACATTCTTCCTGCTGTTTATGTAAATAAGGGACTTTTGCATTTACCTTTGTGTTACTTAGATCTTAACAAGCACAGCGTTTTTAGAAATGCTCAAATTTTTGCTTCTGAGTTTCTCTTAGGTTCTTTCCAGCAGCAGCATTGAGCCAATACGCTCACCAGCTTTAAGGGGAATTTGAAGGTTGGTACAGACATAGGGGTAGGGAAAAGTTGAAAGATGAACACGCGGAGTTTGACTATTAGGAAAATGAAAAAACTTACTGTAGAAAATTTGTAGAAGAAAAAGCCAATAGAGAGGCAGTATTGAAAAGGGAAAAATAGCAGGGCAAGAAGAGAAATTTTGAACATTTGAGTTAGTAGCAGAAAGGAGTAAATGAAATTAAAGAAGAAATCTATCTCTTTAGTGGTAGGAAGCTGGTATGTGCTTTCAAAGCATCCCAGGCCCATGCTGGCATTTTCTGTTTGTTTGGGGGCTTTAGTTTTCCTTTAAAATCTACAAATGTTTTAGCTGAAAGTTTTATGTGTTTCCCAGTGCCTAATTCTGAATTTTTAGGGAACGCGCCGCAAGAGGTGGTTGCGGAGTGGCCCTGCTCTCATACATAATGAAAGTTAATGAGTGAAGGTGAATACTCTGTAATGTGGGATAGAGTTCATTGTTAACTATCTGGAAGATGAGAGAAGTTATTCTGGAAAAACAATGTTTGTAATATGCAAACCCACTAATGACACTGTTCACATGAGCAGCTGTTGCAGCATTAGACTGTATACATAAAAAAATCTAAGGGATGGGCTTGAAGTAGCACTATGACAGTGGTACCAGATTGAGTCAGTGTAGGTGTTTGGATGCTGACTTACCACTTCATAGATTTCTTTAGTGCATTGACCCATACACCAATCATAGAGTTTAGTGATAGATTTTGAAGGTAGTATCTGACTGCAGTGAAGGGAACGGCTGGGGAACTCTGCCATGGATACATTAGTCACCTGTGTTTTGCAAGACTGTTGATGACAAAATACTGTTGTTTTGGTTTATGCTATAAAGTTTCTTATAACACAGATGGAACTAACAAAAAAAAAAAAAAAAAAAAAAAAA
>KZ505862.1:515410-531326 GCA_002844005.1 Limosa lapponica baueri
GAAAAATAGCACCTTATCCAAGAGGAAAAAGCTACATGGAATACCTTGGCTCTTCCTCGGATGTTTGCTCTTTGTTTCCTGATAAAAGAAGAAAGAAGTCATATAAAACTAGAAATCTTAGGTAGTAAAAAAGCACCAATTTTTAGTAACATTGAGGGCAACTTACAAAATACTGGAATCCAATATAAATACATGTTCTGTGACATTTATTGTTAAAAATCTGCTTTGAATTCTGTGTAGTGAAACACTTCTTACTGTTTCCTACTTCTGATTCTTGCATAGCACGGGTCGCAGAAGTGGCTGGTGAAGCCCAACAGGAAATGATCGTGTGCAGCCCTGCACGCTTTCACTCCCCTTGTAAACGCTGTTGCATCCTGTTTTTTAAACACGTAATGATTAAATGTCTCACAGCAAAACAGAACTTGGGAGGTGTGGTATTTCGGCTTTGCTTAAAAATATTTTAACATGCACATCTCTTTTCTGGAACTGGCAAAGGTTTTGCCTGGCCATGTCTTGTAGTCTGATGTTTTATTGCCACACTGCCCTTACTGCTCGAGCTGGGATTGGGAACCTCGTGAGAGAATCACCACACAAACCACCATTTACCATTTCAGAAAGCTTTATTCATTCTTGGTCTATGTCCTGTGTAGTACAGAATACTTTTATTGGCAGAAGTAATCGTCGCACTCGAGGATGTTAAAACGCCATCTTTAAAGATTACCCTTTTAATTCAATTTCTTTCTTCCATTTGCTCTCTGCTCAGCAAAAGCACCTGGATGTGAACTGTACAGTGTGGCTTCAGCCAGTAATGATTCTTCTGCTGAAGAAAGAGATTATTTATCAAATGCTTCAGGTTTTTCAAGAGCGTGACTGAAACCAAAGCATATGTTGAGATTTCTGCTCATCTGCACAAGATATGTATCATTTTCCCATGGAAAATGTGATTTTTGTGTGTTAAGATGCTATTTAGAAATGGCTCCTGTGTTGCCTGTACTCCAGGAGTGACTGTGGATGGTAGCAGGGGGGTCTGGGAGTGCAAGGAATACACATGAGATCCATTCTGCTCAGATCTCGTTGCAAGTATGTGAAACATTGCATCGGGTCTCCACTGACAGAAGACGCTGAAGGTCTGTGGAAAGCTGCAGTCCTCACTGGCGTCCTCAGAATTAGAATGAGGTTGGAGATCTTCTGGCTTAGGCAAGCTGCCTAGTCCACATGGATGGTATTTAGGTTTTGGCCTTACAATTTTTTGGCAAATTTATTCCTGGGAAAAATGTTACTTGGGCTTGATGTAATCCGGTAACTTCATGTATTAAAAAAATACAGATTTCTGATTTATCCAATAGCAAGTCTAAATGCTGTTGGAGGACAAAAGGCCAAGATAAGTTGTTACGATTGTCCAGCCAGAGGTTCTTAGAGTATTCGAGACACCAGGGCACTCCAGAAATCTTCATGTTGTAGCAGCCTTCCCTCATATGGTCTAGGTAGACCTACAGTTGTTGAAAAATCAGCAATAGAGATGAGAGCTGGTGATGGGATGTGAAGAACAATTTTTATGTTGTTTTGGAAAGGAGATGATCCTAGAGGCATTGTGAAGAAGTAGCACTGCATGAACACTGCTTGGACAGTGAAAGAAACAGAAAGTGCCTCCAGCTTTTTGAACTTAACTAGTAGGGTGGTGGGTGACACTGGGAAATGGCAAAAGATAGAGCAGAGAGAGTTTAATAGACAAGGAGTTTTATATTTCAAAATAGAAAGGTTCTTTTTCAAGATTAATTGCCTTTTAGGACCTGTTAGAACTGGGTGTGTTAAAGACTCTATCTTTCTTTTAATGAAATGAGACCTGAATGTTTTATACAATAACATATATTTGCATGCTGTGGAAAGTGAATTTTATGTTACATGTATTTATTGCATAAGTTCAGACTTATGCCTTAAGGAATTAGGCTGGTATAGTTGACTTCAATATTAACAAAATTTTCAACAGGGAGGGGCCACCATTGCAAAGTTAAAATGACAGCTTAGATCTTTTTTTAGTAAGAATTCAGAATTCATCAAATGTATCATACTGTACATCTTGCTAGAAAGTTACTTCACTGCTGTACTTAAAAATTGGGCAGAAAGAAGTCAGTGGTTGCCCATCTCTGGGTAGATGCCTCAGCACCACTCCCAGCTTGATCAAGCATTCCAGATTCAATAACCCAACTCACAACAGTTTTGCGCAGCCTCATCCTGTGTTCAGGGATGATTTACTGATGGGCTTGCTTACTGTTTTGGGGTATGTAAAGCTGTAACAGTATAACTTCCATGGCTCTTTTGCACAACGTGCCAAGACCATGACAAATGCCAGCTGCTATTGAGTAATTTTCTTCATTGGACATGAGAAGTGGAAATAAATGCTTCATTCTTGGTTTAATATTTAAAATCTGGGTTATCTATATTATAATAATTTGCCAAAACTGGGTCACACAAATTCCGATTTACTCTTTCATATGTTGTTACTGCAGGAGTGAAGGCTTTTTTTCCCCACCCTACTTGCAATGCAGCCAGGAGAACACTGTTTATTATAGATTGACTTCCAGTTCCATGTTCTTGTGCAAGTATCATTTACATTTAAGTCTATAATTTGTTCTCTAATGTCTATTATAAGGAAGCAAGACATGACTATATGACTTTGAGAGATCAGAAGTGTAAAGTGTTGTGAAATAACCAACCTAGAGCTTTCATTGCATTTCTTTATATCATGCTTCCTTTGGCTTTTGTTTATGCTACACATGAGGATTTTTAATAGGAAGCTTGATTCTGAAAGCAGTAGAGCATATCAACAATGAAGTAATTGTTTTAAGAGACACTGTAAAGGCTGATAGTCCCAAATTTTACCTATGTGTTTTTTGTTTACTTTATGGGCTTGCTGCTAGTCTGGACCTGTCTATAATGCATCCAGCTTCAAAGCTTCTGAGGTGCAAGAGGAGCCTCCCTCTGCCTTTTTTTCCTCCGGCAGTGTGGTTGTTTGAAGCTGCTCTTTGTTTTCAGTCTGTAACATCATAATGTTAGTCTGATTATAACACAGCCAGTCAAGTTCTTTCAACTCTATGTAGTAATCACATTTATGAGAATGTTGTTAGGGTTATAGTCAAAATGTTCATTGATAGTGTAAGCGAATGTTGTTACCTTACCTGTAACTTTCAAATCACCTCTCTTCAAGAGACTTGAATTGTGGAGAGTGTCCCCAATAACTTAAAATGCCTGAAATACAAGGTTGAAAAGAATCAAAGCCAAATGCAGAATACCTGTTGAAGACTGTAATTGAGTGCGCTTTGATAGCGTGGAGCATCCAAGGTGAGGCAGTTGTTGAACCTGCAGTGATTCTGTTGCATGCGTATTTCAAATAGCTGAGGAATTGAACATTTAGGGTCATCAGCAGGCAACGAAGAACTTCAGTGCTAGTACTGAATATATATGGAGAATTTCCCTTGATGAAAAGGAGGTGAAAATTTGACATAAAGCAGTAACTTCAATAACAACTGATGATTACTGTGTCCTAATTTTAGGTGAGCAGCTTGGTACTCTGAGAGCACCTAGTTGGAAGTTTCTAAAAGTGAAAGGTTAGGACTCAGAATCTCTTGAAAACAGGGCCAAAGTCCCAGCTAACCTCAAATTTACACTGCTAAACCCTTAGCCTTTGAGAAGTATGAACAGTTAGTGTTGTGCCAAGGTTGATAGGAAGACAGAACTTGTAGAAGACCCCATTTTTAGTACTTGATACCTGAACACAAGTATTTACATGTACTTTGCTAAGTAAACACTAACACAAGCTTTTTGGTGAAAGATTTGCATGTTGCTTTTCCTCTTATTTGGTTCCAAGTTTTAATTAGTTCTTAAATGACTCTTAATACCTAATTGAGATAGGCTGTTCTGTCATAGGATGTTGACTTTGTATCTGAGTGTGATAAGAGTCACTTGCTCTTAACAATCAGGCATAGGCTAGGGAGTATATAGAATACCATGTAAGTTTATATGTATTTACTGTATCTTCATTGCCCAAACAAAAATAAATAAATATTAAGAAAGGAACCTGGCAATTTCTAACCATGAGTAACATGGCTGGCAGGTTAATTGCAGGCTTAGGCATGAATATGCAAAGGCGGAGATGATTCACAATTGCAGGAATAAAAGGACAATGAATGAAGTCTTTGGCTAGATGTACAGTTACACCAGTGAGGCCTGGCAGCAGAGCAGATGAATGTACTACTTCCTCGATTGGGCAATCATCATGATCAAGAACAAGTTGTTCCGTGAGCAGAACTGCAATGAAACCTGGTTTCCTACAGGTTTGTAACGTACCTGCTGCGCTGCGTGACTTCACCTCCTCACCATGTGCTTCACTCCAGCATCTGCAGCTGCAGTTCCCACGGCCTTCAGCGCTCCATTGCCTCCAAGCAATCTCCTCTGTTCTCCCCCTCAGTAATATTTCCTCCTCCCCTCATGCTCCCTTAACCGCCAGCTGGGCTGGAGGCAGTTTGCATTGCTCTTCAATTTGACAAACCAAACTCTTAAATCCCTGCTGTGGCCTTTCTCGCTTTGGTAACTCACAAATTTTACCTTTGTTCTTGAGAGGACAGCTGATAAAATGTAAGGGTAACCTTAAGACACTATTTAGTTGGAGGAAAAAAAAAAAAAAGGATACGTTCAAAGTCTGAATTCAGACTGAAATTGCAGCTTGAAACCATGTTTTATATCTATTGGACTGTATTGGATCTCAGTGGCTTTTAAAAATCTCTGGTCCTTAAGATGCAGAGAGGCCCCTGACTAACTCCCAGTTACCTCTCACCAATTTAGGAGGAAAGTGGAAAGTTATCCTTTCTATCAATTGTATATTTATCGATGGACATTTAAGTTTTACCACTTCTTTGGTAACTTGTTTCCTTTGCTACATAATGGGTTAGGAAAATTCTTTTAAGCCTGTGTTGGATAATAGGAGTGGTGCACTGTGACAATAAAGATTTGCAAAATACTCATTTGCAAGGTGACAGAGTGCCAAGATGGATCTGGAGAGTTTTCCTGCACAACATACTTTTAACTGTCAGTAAATCTATTATGAAAGGTATGGCACTGTCAGTATTTGCTGTTTCAGTGCACTACAGTTGCATTTCTCTTTCTCTCTGCTTTTGCTTTATGCTTCGTGACAGTTGAGTTACTTGGTGAGTGTCGATGAGCTCTGATTTTTTTTGGTGGCTTTTCAAATAGCCTGAGTGATGAAAAGAGCTGGAAGGAAACGGGACATTGGCCCTAGTTTTGCTTCTTTGCTGATTTCTTGCAGATTTTTTTCAATGTAATTTCAATATGAAACAGATTATAGTGTGGTGATCTGAATAGGTTTGAAAAGTAATATGACATTTACCACAAAGTACTTGTTTGTGAGGAATAAAGATTGAACTGGGTTTATGGCTGTTTGGGTTGTAGAGGAATGAAGCTTTGATCAATAATCTTGAAGTACACGAAATTGCTGCAAATGTCTTTAGTGGACGTGCATGATGAGGAAGACAAGGCAGTGGTTTGGAACAGTATGCTCATCTGGACAGGCCGAGCCAACCCGAAAAAAACCCTAAAGTAGTTTCTGCTTTACACAGTGATTTCTGATTGATGGTGTCAGAACGGGTTTGCAGTGTCCCAGCAAGCAGAGACTGGTATTTTTTTGAAGCGTGATAGTGAAAATGCAACTTGAGAGAGTCTTTGACAAAATGAGCTCATAAAGTCTGAGAACACGTAAGCAGGGCAGTAACCACCAGAGGCAGATTGATGACTTGCAGCCTTTGTGTCACTGGTGGAACTGGTAGTAGAGTACTGAGTCAGCCCTCATCTCCTTCGAAAAGGAAGTTGTAAAAGGTAACAGCAAATGAGGCAGACGCCAGAAGGATACGGGGCCTGAGTAATTAGTGAATGCATCTTACACAGTCAACGTAAAAAAACTCATCAGGATCATTTTATCATAAAGGAGTTTGAGGGAGAGCTTGATTACAACGTACAAATTCCTCCGCAGAGAGGAGATAGGGCCCTTACCACAAAAAAGACATTGAGGTGCTGGAGCAGGTCCAGAGAAGGGCAACGAAGCTGGTGAGGGGTCTGGAGAATAAGTCTTACGAGGAGAGGCTGAGGGAGCTGGGGTTGTTCAGTCTGGAGAAGAGGAGGCTGAGGGGAGACCTTATTGCTCTCTACAACTCCCTGAAAGGGGGCTGCAGAGAGGCGGGGGCCGGTCTCTTCTCCCAAGTTACAGGCGACAGGACAAGAGGAAATGCCTCAAGTTGCACCAAGGGACGTTCAGGTTGGATGTTAGGAAAAATTTCTTCACTGAAAGGGTTATTAAGCATTGGAATGGGCTGCCCAGGGAAGTGGTTGAGGCACCATCCCTGGAGATATTCAAAAGATGAGTTGACATGGTGCTCGGGAGTATGCTTTAGTGTTGGGGTTTTTTTTGTTTTGTTTCGGTTTTGGTTTTAGTTTTTTTTTTAATGGTTGGACTAGATGATCTTAAAGATCCCTTCCAACCTAGGCGATTCTGTGATTCTGCTAAAGGCTTTTTTTAATGTGTTGGAAAATGAGTAATAGTCAGAAACAGAAACCAGATAAAGTTGAAGTAGAAATAAGGTACTCTATTCAATGTGAGAAAGGATGAATAAGCGAGGGAGATGGTGCAGTCTCTATCCCTTAATTTCTTTCAGTCAACACTGAATGCTTTTCAAAAAGGTGCGTTTTCATAAAACATTAGTAAAAATAAGGGTGTGATATACAGGGCATTATATGGTCTCGGGCCTAGTGTCCTGTGAAACTTAATAAAATGACCAAATCAGTTTGGCTGAAGCCAGGAATATAATGGTTAATCCACAAGAAGCCTGTATGCAAGTAAAGGGCCTGTTTTATACGCTGACCTATTTCAGTGCAGAAGCAGTTCAATGGTTAAGCTTATGGTGAGATTTAGCCACAAACTTACTTCAGTTCAACAATTTCTGTTTGTCTTTTAAACCTCTTATCATCTCACAACACTTTTATTTGTAGAGCAGCATTACTAATTAGTATACATGCGATACTGAAAACACTGGTAGGCAAACAGGGGTGAAGAGCCTGGAGAGGAAGGGTAAAATACAGTTTTGTTTGCAGTTCACAAAAATTACTTGCTTTTCTTAAATTGAATGAATGGCAGAGGCCTGTGGATGCAGAGCAAAGTGTGTGATGCCATTTTTCTAAAAGTTTATGGCTTTAGGAGTATCTCAGGATTGGAGAAGGGGAAACAGGAGGGAGATGGGCTTTTCAAAAGCATTAGATAAAAACATTTCAAAAGGTATTTTAGGATTAGATGATTACAGAATTAATACTGATGATTGTTGGAGCAACTGCAAGAACTTTTTAAAATGTCACTATTATGAGTTCATTTTCTTCTGAAAGAGGCTTTCAGGAAAGATTATAGGACTTTGAGGTGTAAATTGATAAAATTTCCTGTACTATTTTTAGGAGTAAGGAAGCCTCTTCAGTAGCAGTGCAGAGGTCAGAGTGATTTTTAAAATATAATTTAACTTTTTGCATTGGTAGGATTTTTTTTGCTTAGCTGTATGGCCTTTTCCTTTCTTTAAAAGTAGCTGCAAAGAAGGGTCAATTGAGGGAGTAGAGCTGATGCCTGCTAGGAGCGGGACATGGCTTGGCATACAAAATACCTGATCATTAGAACCCTCCCCAGAAGGACCTGAGTGGTGTAATTAAAAGCAGTGCTGTATTTTTATATGCAGCTTAAGTTCTGGTAAGTGCTAAGTGCCCTCAATTTTAACCGTGCTTAGATCTGAAAATGATCAGTCGCGGGAGCAATTCATAGTCTCACATGTTCTGGGCCCTGTACCTTGTCAGTCTTTTGATGACATCTACTCTGTGTCTTGACCTCTACCCCTTGCACAAAAGGACTAAAAGACTGTTCTATTTAATAGAAGGGGCACAGCAAGAAACTCTAGATGGGTCTGAAAGAACACAGCTGTCAGTAATACATGGAATTTGATTCAAGATCAGGTACAGTGCTTTAGTATTTGATTTTCTCTATTTCTTCCTTGCTCCAGATATTGTACTCTGTTAAGTGCCAAGTGAGGCAGCACGTCATTGTTCTTATTTTTGCCATCCTGACCATTTAAAGCTAAGTTTGGGTCAGGCATGAGAATAATCTTCTGCTTCCTTCCCTGTCGTTAGTGGGGCTTTGAGCGCTGGATGGCTTTTCAGGAGAGTTATGCATTTCCTTTTGTTTTCCTCCCTGGCGGAATGGAATAAGCTACAGGCTGGTGCATTTTATTTCGCTGAAGTATTCCCATTGGAAAATAAAAGGAAAGCAGTGCCAGAAATCGAGCCCCAGGTATCCAATCTGGGGAAGGGCCTCTTCCATAAGGCTCTTAATGGGTCTGATGGGTCGTGCGGCAGTTCCCGTTTGCTAGAGCTGTCTTTGTGAGGGTAGCCTGACCTTCTGCAGACCTGGGAATGGAGAGGGCAACGCCTTCAGTAAATGGGTATCACATGAGAGGAAAATGTAAAACTTCATGATTGTCACTGTTCAGCTCGCTTGAGGAGAAAACATGTCTGGTATGGAAGTCGGTGTTGCTAGTTGTCATTTAGTGTCACTCGTTTTAATTTCCTTTGTTGAAGCATGTGCCCACTAAAAAATGAACAAGTGTTCCTCATTAAGGGAACTTCTTAAACTCAGGATTTAGAAACTAAAACAGTGATTTCCTGTCTGTCTGTCAAAAGAAATCATTTTAATTATTTACAATTCTGTTACCATTTCCTACCTTTGTTTTAAAAATGGTCGAAAGAATTCTTAGTTGAAATAAGCACAAATGCAGATACTTTTTTAGAAGAGCTACACAACAGCCAGCATCTAATTTATAAAACACAGATAGTGAAGCTGAGTTGCATGAGGCTTTTGGGAGTATTCTTTATGTTAGCTACTCAACATTTAAAGATTAAATTCCTTTGGCAGGAAAAGGTGGTACAATAACTCTTCATGTTTTGTGGAGATCTTGATATTGTTAATAGGGACTTTGACGATATAGCAACAGCAAAATATGTAGCAAAAAATTTTATATTGTAGATTGGAAATTAATTTTCCTATGGCGGTATCACATAAATTAAACTCTTGAGGGGCAAATTTTGCACTCCCCTGAGATCAGTTCACTGGATTATCTCTCCCAGTGCCACACCATCAGAAGCTGTTAGGCTGTTCTTACCTCTTCATCCACCATGGTGACACCATTTTATTAGCTTTGCAGTCTGTATACCTATGTGCACTGGATCTTGACTAATCAGCTAATTGGATCTTGTTAATCAACTTCTAAGCTGCTTTTACTGGAGACTTGTGGCTGAGATGTTAAGACCGTGTTCAGCATGGTTGGTGTTTCTGCATAGATGTAGCATGATAAATTTTGAACTCAGGAGTTTCACTGTTTGAGAAATGTCATGTGTGTCAGTGAGCTGTATCTACCTATTTGGTTGGAAATTGGGGAAAAAAGAGGGCAAGACATGCAACTTCTTGCAGCTGTTTGTAGAGTCACTGCCAGGAGGTGAGGAAGGCGTAGCGCTCTTGGTGTGCTCAGGGAGCAATCCTGGCAGAAGCTAAGAAGCGTGCAGCTACTTACATAGCAGCTATTGCCAACACTGAAACTTGTTGCAGCTTTTTTTCCAGCCCATCCTCAATTGCTTATCGTGGCTGTCTCACTGGAAGTAACTATTTTCTCAGATCTTCCCACAGATAGGCTTGTTTAAGATGTTTCCTGACCTTGTTCCATCTAAAACAAGCTTGGTTACATTATGCAGCCTAAAAAACACGGCTTTGTTTAACCCTACCTGCTACGCTTCTGGGAGCTGAGACGTCTGGCAGGAGGGCTGGGCGAGGAAGCTGAGCAATAATCTTTTCACTGAATCATAGAAAAGTTGGTTGGAAATGGACCTTTGGAGGTCTTGAATCAAAACCATTCCCAGCACTATATCTTTGTCCAGCTTAGCCTTGAAAACCTCTAACAATAGATATTGCACCATCTCTCTGGGCAGCCTGTGCCACTGCTGTCCAGAATTTTGTTTAATCATGTTTGTCCAGTCTGAACCATCCAAGCTGTAGTTTGTAATGTTTGCCACCTGTTGCATTGTCTGCTACTACTCAGGAGAATTTGATTCCAACCAGCAGTGATGTGTGGAGGAGTTAGTCTGCCTCAGACACTAAACTTAGCACTTCTTGTTGAATGTGACGAAGTTTCTGTTGTCCTAGTCCTTGGTTTATCATTCTGAACTGAATCTCTCGGGAGAGATTAAGCTAAACAGTAATTTACTGTTGTCCACAAATGCTGAGGGGTCTGTCTTGCCACTCAAATAGCTGATGTAGATCCAAGTCCAACCAACCAATTTTCAACCGGCCTAAGAGTCTGTTCTTCTAGCCCTTACTTCCTCAGCTCCCAAATGAGTATGGGAGGATGACAGTGTCAAAAACCTTAATAAATCGAGGTATATTGCATTCACCTCTCTCTCCTCATCCACGTAGCAGGTCATTTTGTTACAGACAGCAGTCAGCTTGATCAGGTGTGGTCTGCCTGCATTGACTGGTTTTGTTTGCCTTCCTGTCCTTCCTGTATCTGGAAGTGGACTCCAAGGCACATGTTCCCTGCCCTGTCCAGGGACTGAGGTGGTGCTGACTGGACTCTTGTTCTCTTGGTCCTCCTTCTTGCCTTTTATCAAATAAGCATAATATCAGCATTTTTCCAGCTAATGGGGACCTACCTTGATAGCATGCATTTTTTCATGTATAACAGCCACACAATCGTATCAGCCAACTCTTTTGGCATGGATCCCATCCAGCCCCAGGTATTTGAATAAATACATCTAGTTTTGCTGATGAGTCCCCAACCAGTTACTTCCCCACTGCAAACTGCCCGTCTGTCCTGCGTTGAGCGACACAGGACTAACTTTTCTTCTAATGCTGGGGAAAACTGCACTTTTAGAAGGCTCTAGTGTCTGAATTCATGAAAATATTTACTTTATAGCCAGCCAGGCTCTGTGGGATTCAAGGTCTCAGGATTTTTGAGCATTGCCAGGTGTAGGGGCGAGGAGGAGCAAGGCCTGGGCATTTTACTCAGGCTGGCCACAGGACTATTTCATACCATGAACGTCACATTCAATATAAATTAGAAAAGTTTTGCTGCATAGTTCTCTCTCCCTTGATGGCAGAGATCCAGAGAACTGCTTGCCCCGGTGCCGGAGCCCTGAGGCCTTCCCTTCCTCCTGAAGCCATTGCACTCGCAGTGTCCGCCATTTGCTGTCCGCTGCTGGGAGTGCACAGCTTCCTGCTGATAAAGTTGGCTGAGTATAATTCTTGTATATCTTATATTAGTATCGGGATTAATAATGGTTCTTTAGTATTATTGTTAATTATTTTTTCTTATCCTATTAAATCTATTTATATTTCAACCCTCGTGTTTCCTTGCTTTCCCCAATTCCTCTTTCTGGGTGGGGAGGGTTCATTGAGTGATAGAATAATTGTCTAAACGACAATAAATTGTTATGGGCTTTCTCAAACCATAACACTGTCCCTTTCCCAAACTGTAGAGGTTACATGCAGAGGTCCGGAAGCAAACTTTTCCATGTTGCCTGTCAGTGGGTTGTCTACCCTATTCACGTCTGGACCTACGTTTTCCCTGAACTTCCTTTTGCTGCTGGCATTGCTTGCAGAAGCCCTTCTTGTTTCCCTTTCCATAGCTGGCTAATTCAGCTGTACCTGGCCTTTGACCTTCCTGATCTTAACCCCTAGTGACCGAGCAACATGTTTATACTCCTCCTCTGTTGCTTTTTTAACCAGCAGAACTGCTTCTTGGAGAGGATGTGTATCTGCAGCTTGGGTGTTCATTAAAGCACAGGGAAGCTGGAAGTGCACAGACGGTGTTCCTGTCGTTCTCCCTCCAGGGCAGAGGAGTGCCTGCTAAAGATACCATCTTCATATTTACATCATTTCAGTCACCGGCTTTTGTACACATGTAGCAGGTCATGAGAAACTATTACTTTTCATATCCCTGATGGCTATTTACAGTATGACTAATTTATCTCACCAGGCACTCTATTATAAATATGTATTATATTAGGATACTGTGTGTAAATGGCCATGTTGTTCAGAAGAATTGCTCTGGTTCAACATAATACTTTTACAGTTATACTACAGTGTTACTGCTTTTGAATTCAGTGCAGTTAAAGTGTCATAAAATTGAAATACAGGAAGTGAACCTGTCTACAGTTTGCCTATTTTTTACTTCAGAGACCAAATAATGGCAGCTGCCTACATTCTGTATTTTAAAGTTAAGAAAAAGCAATGCATACATAAAACTTTTCCCATAGCTATTCTATGTAGGTACTGATTTATGTCCTGGGATTGTTTATGTCCAAAGCACTCCAGAGTAAGTGGCGGTGATGTAGCTCTGATGGTGTCGTGTGGGAAGGAACCTCCTTCAGGTTGGTCATCCTTCTCTCAAACTCTTCCCCATTGCTGGAAATGGTGTGTTGGGTAAGATGGGCATTTGGTCTTTCCTTGGTATTGCCACTTTATTATAACTTTTATATCTTGATACCATTAACTTTCTCTTATACATACTTAGTTCAAGTGAATGTGTCTTCTAGTACATCTTGTTAGTAACTAGAATTTGTCAGTAGGATGAATAAATAAATAATGTTGTGAAAGCTTTTTCAAGTCAAACTTTTGGCACATCTGTTTGTTTTGCTGCATTAATGGCAGCACAACTGTCCGCTATTTCATTAATTGTATTTCTTACTCAAGCTGAAATGGCTTGTTCCTGGGTTAGTTTCTAGTACCAGAGAGTAACAAAAGACCAGTTGACTTTGACCTTAATTCAGTTTACTCAGTGAGACATCAGTGTGCAAGGTCTGCTGCACAATTGTATTTCAGATTTATGTTTCTTTTAAGACAACATTTCAAAGGTCACAAGAGACACTTCTCGAAAGATTTTCAATAACAGCTTTCTTGCAAGATGAAATTCCAAATCAGTAAATGAATAATGAATAGAGCTGGAATTGGATATGTAACAGTAACTTTTAGAAGCGGGTAAGATAGACGTGTCCTTGTGCAATTTGAACACAAAGAAAAAAATACATGAAATCAGAAGAGACACAACTGAACTGTACATCTACTTGAGATTTGTTTTTTTCCTGGATAGTTCTGTCTGTCCCACCATACTTGTTTTTTTTCTTTTTTTGTTTGCTGGTAACTTCTGTCTCAGTACTTCAGTTACTTCCTGCACTTATCTGCTTCTTTGTGGAGTTAGGGAGTACTTTGTTATTCATGAGGAACTAAATCAATCATCACTTTCTCATGTCATCTTGCGTTGCATCAGCTTCCTTTTTCAGATGAAATGGATGGGTGTAGCTCTCTATGGAGTCTAGCAGTGCTGTTTGCTGGCTTGTTTTTGGGTGATGGTTGCTCAATAGTAGCTTAAACATTTAAACATTGCAGTTAATTTATGTTTATCCGTGCCAGTGCAAGGCTTGGAGTTTAAGCACTATTGAGGTTAATGGGCATTTTTACTGCAGTGGTGTTGTACCATTACCCCTACAGTTATAATTGTAAAGATTTGCGTTTTCAGTGGAGCTGGGTAAGGATTAAGAGCATAAGCAGGAGAGAGGTGGGTTGTAGAGATATAACTGAGAGCGTAATTTCTCCTGCCAGCATCCTATAATTGCTAATGATGCCTTAGAAGAAGTAAAAGAATTTGGGATTTTTGTTTGCAAGATTGCCAATTAATTTGTTTACTAGGGTGTTCAAGGAATATTTTATGGCGTATGAGAGCTGCAACATAGTGAAAAATACCTTATCGTTTCAGTTTACTTTTCATTTTGGAGCTGCATTCAGGTTTGAGTAGAATTGAAATTCTATTGAAACAGAAAAACTGAGATTTTCTGCAGTGCACTGTATGGTCTGCTCTGATTTAGTTCCCTGACGGCGTAAGACTGCTACCTAGGTTAATACATTAATATTCATTGGGTAGATCAGTATTGCACTGTTGGAGCCAATAAATTTTGGTTTAGTTTAAAATCAGAGATGATATTTTATACATTATGTTAGCATACAATTTTTATTAGCATATCAGACTGTGAAAGAGTGATGCATTGCAGTAAAAGCCAAGTATTTCAAGTTAATTGCTATTCCATTAAGTAAAAGTGGTGGTTTCAGCTTAAAAGAGTGTAGAGAAATGTTTGGCTAATGAAAAGAGTGCTCAGAGTGATAATAACCATTTGATGTAGTGAAGATGCTGGTGGAAAATACTCACCTCAGTGGTCAGAACTGAAGACCCTCAGAAGCAGGTGGTTGAGATGGGCCTAGTCCATCCTGCAGAAGCACTTATGGGATGAGCCCAAGAGGCAGTGGTGCCCGCCAAGGCCCCATTGCACTACTAAAAATAAAGAAAGAAATCCGCTGCCAAGATAAACACCAGGTTTGTCTGACCTGACCTGCTCTTTTTGTCCAGAACGAGGAGCGTGAGAGAGCAGAAACCACACTAAAGCACTGGGGTAGAGGGTAGCTGGTAGAGGCAGGTGTGATCCAGCAAACTCTCCTGCGGCTCTGCCGGTGCTGGCAGCCTCCACAGCTCTTCTCACAGGGACATGGCAAGGGCAGGGCATCATGGCAGGCTGTTGTCTTACCCGCTTTTCTTCTCTCCTGCTTGGCCTCCTGCAGTGCTTTGGGCAGGTGTGGAGCCATCGCTTTTTGGGACGTGCCACCAGGTGCGAGCATAGCCATTCAAGCTCCTTCTTGACTTCCTTCCCCATCCACAGCTTACAGCTTCTTACTTGCTCCGCCATGGAGGGGTTACAGCTGAAATCAGAGTAGAGGGAGGGAATTCATCTCCTGCTGCCTGCTCCAGAGATTTCCGTTTGGAAATGTTGAAGGAAAGCTCCTGAAACTCATTTCGACTCATAACGCAACAGCAGTTGTCTTCCCCGTACCCCTCTTCAGTGATGCTCTCAAAGGTAGCACTAGGTGGTTGGACTAGATGACCTTAATGGTCCCTTCCAACCTATACAATTCTATGATTTCCTTGCCCGGGTAGAGCACTGCAGCACTACGGGCGTATTTTTGACGGATTATAAATATTTCTTCCACCGAACTTTGCACTGAAGATTGGATTTTTTACTTCTGTCTCCCTCTCTTTCTGCCTTGCCCCTGCTTTGCACCAGGGTAGAGAGCTGCTTGTTTTTGAAGCGTGCTCTGTTATTTGAGGCAGCAGAAATATTTGTGGCTCATTTTAAGATGATGTCTAAAGGCCAGATTTGAACTGGTGTTCTGCTGCTGCACAAGGCTCAGGGCAGAGTGGCTCCATCCCAAGGAAAGCTCAGAGAGGCTGGGAGAAAGACTGTATTATTTTTCTTTCCTTATATGGATGGAGAGTAATACAGGGAGCATTTGGAAGAGTTAGAAATTAAACTCCATGTCTGAAGTTTCAGTACTGTACTTTAATTGCAAACCCATCCTTTGTATTTTCTAGATGTCAGGGTGATCAAAATAGTTGTAGTGAGTGTGTGAGATGGAGTACACAGATCACACTTGTAAAAATAAAATCTGAATCTTAATGAATATATAAGGTAGAGAAATCTACATCTGTATATTCTGCTAAATCGTAGAATCAGAATGGTTAGAGTTGGAAGGGACCTTAAAAATCATCTAGTTCCCCAGCCCCCTGCCATAGGCAGGGACACCTCCCACAAGAAAAGGTTGCTCAAAGCCCCATCCAGCCTGGCCTTGAACACTTCCAGGGTTGGGGCATCCACAACTTCCCTGGGCAGCCTGTTTCAGTGCCTCACCACCCTCACAGCAAAGAACTTCTTTCTGATATCTAATCTAAATCTA
>KZ505862.1:531336-610312 GCA_002844005.1 Limosa lapponica baueri
GTTAGCCCCACGCTGGAGTCCCTCACAGGGCTGCCATCGCCTTGGCAAACCTGACGTGGGCCCAATGTGCCTGGCTGTGCTTGTGTGCTCCCCCAACCTGTTCCAGTGCCTCACCACCCTCACAGCAAAGAATTTCTTTCTGATATCTAATCTAAATCTACCCTCTTCCAATTTAAAACTGCTACCTGTTGTCCTGTTACTGCGCTCCCTGATAGAGAGTCCCTCCCCATCTCTCCTGTAGCCCCTTTGGGTATTGGAAGGCCACTATAATGTCTCCCCAGAGCCTTCTCATCTCTAGGCTGAACAACCCCAACTCTCTCAGCCTGTCTTCATAGGAGAGGTGCTCCAGCCCTCTCATCATCTTTGTGGCTCCCCTCTGGACTCAGTCCAAGAGTATATTAGCATATATATGAGCAGCATATGAGTAAATGTATATGAGGATATTCAGAAAAAAGGTGGACCTCGATGAACTCTTTCAGCTATATTAGGATATAGCCTCTGGAAGTCATCCATTTTTAAATCTGATTGTATAGTACTGATGTTTGGTCAGGGCTGCTATGTTTTACTTTTGTTATAGGCAAAGATTCAGGTTTCAGTTCTGAAAAAGGTGATCTTCACAATATTTATGGATGAAGGAATTGGATTTGAACTGGATTTGAATTAAAAAGTGTTTGATACTGCTCCTAGACTGGGATTTTGGTAGCTCTTTAGCTTAACTTTTAAAGAGATTTTCAATTGTGGTTTTTGTATCAGGTTAGATATTTATTTTAGTAATCAGCAGTATCTGTGTTCATCCAGTGGACAGTTTGAGGAATATATTCCTGTAGTTCTGTAGGTCACTTTAGTCTTTACTACTTTAGTGGTTCATGTAAATTCTGTCATAGGAGAATACTTCTGTAGATCTGGACACGGGTGCAAAAATCAAGTGCCCTTTCAGTGGCAAGAGTTCTGGACTGTAAGGGATAAATCAGAGAGTGGCTGGCTCTGGCTGCTGTTAGATAGTGCATGAATAAAATTATCGTAATTGATAAACATAAGTTCTTGATACTTCAGTGGGAAGTAGAGTACATTGCAATTGGTGGTCCTGAGCTTACCAAGAGGAGCGTGAGAACCATCTGCTGTTATCACCATGGCCACTGGGATTTCTGAGCTCATGATGCTTATATATAATTCTGGACAGCCCTTCAGCTGAAATAAATCACTCCCACCCTACTGAAATCAATGGAGCAATTTTAAGTTTTATAAATCAAAATTTGGCACTCTCTTATATAAAAATTTTTATTGAGTTGGAATATCATGGGGGTCTCAGTTGTAGGCTGCATTCATTTTTTACCTCCTAGCAGATGTTTTGTTTGTATTGATTATGCTACTTTATTCCCACTTATATTCACTTTTTGATAAATTTAAAGCTAATATGTATTTTGTAGCACTTTTTAAGTAAACCATGCCAGTATTTGTCACCTATTGTTCAGAAGACAATAAAGACAGTCATTTAGATGCAGAATAAGTGGTGCAGGAATGTAGCGCACCGGTCTAGGATATGCAAAAAGTAGTGTGCCTGCTAGGCTAACACTTCTGTACAGCAGCAGGAGCAGTCAAGGCACGGTTCTGAAATCCCAGTTGGAACTGGTGAAAAAAGACACCTGTACTTTGAAGGACATTGCAACTTAGAGTTGAATCTGTTTTAGGAGAAATCGTAAGAGCTGCAAAGGCTTTCTTCAGAGCTGGCATCGAACCATTTTGGCACCTAATCAGTCATGTCTTCCATTGTTATAAAACCACTGGAGCAATTTCAAGTGAGTGTTTTCAGATTAACATTTGTACAAAACTGTCCTTCTATATTGGGGAAGGCATTTCTTGGGGAGGTATGATTTGCAGCTAATGATCACAAAGCACCACCTCACGTTGATTTTTTGTTAGTGCTTTTGTGCACTTCCACTGGGTTGTTAGATGGAAGCTCACATTTCACGGCTCCCTTTAGCCAAGGGTTATGTCATCGTAAATTGTCTGCGGCAGAACTTGGCGTTCTCCTGAATTTCGCTGTCTAATGGCACCAATCGTATGCCTCGTGGACCTCATCAGATATACATGACTGCTTTCAAATCTGGCCTCCTCACTCCATTGGGGGCTGAGTTTTGGACCCTAATGAGTGAGAAGCTGGGAGGAAATGTGGTTCTTCTAGACGATAAATTAGTTTCAGAAAAGAAGCATTTCTCCGTTGAAAATGTTTACCATTTGGGGACTCTGAACCAGACTTTGCACAGCAGTGGTGTAAGTAAATTGACTGGCATCAGATAAAATGAGGCACTGAAATCAAGCTGCTGAATGATGGGGTATAGGCATGTCTTTGAAAATACAGTGAAGTCAGGTGCTGTTCTGTGGTGCACCTTAGGCAGGGAAGGATATGCTCAGGGTGAGCTGCTTTTGAATAATTCACTCTTCAGTAGAAATAAGTTATTACAAAACCTTGATCCAGAATAATTTTATTATTTATGTGATGTGTCACTTCAATAAAAACGTAACATAAATGTATTGAGGTTGTTTTTTCTCATGCTCTCAGAAGGAGCTAAATCTCCACCATTTTTCTTAACATTTATAAGCAAAGCTTCCTAATGTAATAATAAATCAGCTGAAGTTATCCCTGGTGTGTTTGTGTGATGCTCCGTGCTTCTTAAATTTTTGTTTGTTTGTTTTTAGCACCATCTTCTTCCATTTTCTATTTATCTTTGCACTGCATTCAGATGAAATGATTCTCTTAATAGTTATGGGAAGATGCTGTGACTGGTACTTATGACTCTGACACGGATAGCCCTCCTGTTACCCTTTTGCTTTTCCATCCCTTTTCCTTTTATCTGTTGGATGCTTGCCTCACACTATAATCACAAGCACTTATAGGTCAGCAACTGCTGCATTTTATTTTTAAACTGTACTTGTTAGCAGTTGGACATAACACCAAACCTGATTTTGGGTTCCAAATGCTACCATAATGGGAATATTTAATGATAATAAAATGCTTTGCTTCTGTCTCATTTGGAGTTCCACCTAATCTGACTAAGCAATCAGCAGTTAGTAGGCAGATCTAAATGAAATATTATTACTCTATAAAACTGTTTAAATTTGAATAGCCTTTTATTTAAGATGCATTTTTCCAACATTTGGTCTGCTAGGAAAAGTATATACTGTAAAAGAAGCATTTATTCCTGGCTTGTAAAAATAAAATATAATATTGGTAAGTTAGCTGGAAGCTTGTAGATATTCTAAAAAGATGACAAGGTAAGATAAGCAGTAGAGCTAAGCCGAAATTGCTCTGGAGGTCTTTCTGAATAGCTGTCAGTTTTATGTTCTCCTAACACAATAATGGGCACTCCCAGGAGGTGGGAGTCTCTTGGGATAATTATTCTTCTGAGGTTTAGATTGGTTTTGCTATGCGTTTTCCACAGATGGGTAAGACTGCCTTATAATTATTCTCCTCCTCTTTCAGTAGATTTTTCTAATGTACAAATTAATAGAATTAATTTTGTATACATGCACTGTACTTACGTTACCTAGCATATTAATGAATTTCAAGCAATATTGAATGCTATCAGATGGCAATAGTAAGTGGTCTGGTTAGCTTTTATCTTACAAATTGGATTTAAGTCTCACTGTGCTTGCCTTTTGAGATGTGTTTCTTTTTAATATTCAGGTCTATTTTTCTGCTGTCATAAGCAGGCGTATTTACTCTGTCAGCCTGGTTTACCTTTAACTATCCTTGAAAATAACAAGCACAAGAAGTAAAAGTTTTAAAATAAATGTATATTTTATAATTGTTGAATATTTTTATAGTTCCTGGTGCATGCAGCTGACACAGATGCTCACTATCTCTCTGTGAACATCAAATAATGTTGATTAAATGAAGGAAAAACTTGGCAAAAACTCAGCTTCATTTGGGGTGACTTGTAGGGCAGCACACTGTCTCAGTCATTAGTTACAAACCTCTGGTGTTGCCAGTAAACCCACAGACAACCAGCAGCCTCAGCCTCTGGATTCTCAAGAAAATCTGTATTTTGGAAGGTTTACCTATGAGGATGATCTGACAAGCTCTGACACGCTTTCCTGTGTGATATAACAAACATATAGGAAAAGCAGGAAAATCTTTTAAAAAAATATTTCACATAGCCTGGTGTCTTTATAAGATGAAATATCTATCCTAGCTCTGGTGGTATCATCTTTTTACCCAGCTTTCCTGTCTCCCAAGATAAGAGCAGAACCGCAGAATGGTGGTTGCTACCAAGCTTGCAGTTCTTGCTCAGCACCAGCCCTTCCCCTTAGCTTAAAAAAATTGCATTATATCTCTTTGGGGATTTGCCAGATCTTTCCAAAGGAAAGACTGGAATTTGTTTTCTTCTCCCCTCTCTGTGCTCCGGAGTAACATTAGTCAGTTATGAGTCTGTGAGCGTGTAGACACATGTTCATTCTTTGGGAGTCAAAAAATACTTGAACATTAACTTTGTTTTGTTAGATGAAGGCTGGTACGTTATCAGAGGAACAAGCCTCTCGGTTTCATTACTGGGAAGCAATTGATGGAAAGCATCTTTTTTGTGTCCATAGCTATTGATTTGGCAGCATACTGGTACCTCCACACGTGGCCAGTGAGCTTAGACAGAGGGATGAAGCAGCTCCTGTAATCCTCCAGTGCGTCGAGTGGGGTTTCATTGTCAAGGCTGTGGTTATATCTCGGCATTTAAAGAATTCTGACTCATTTGCTGTTTAAAGGGGAGACTGTGCTGGGTTATAAAGATCAGCTGCTGATTTTGGCCCACAGAAAATAAATAAGGGTATCTGAATTCTGAACTTTATCATTCAGAGTATAAATTGCAGTAGAATGTGTACTTGCTTACTGATACTGTATTGAATATTAGTTATTATTTAACTGCTGGAAGCTTATAGCAAATATATTTGCTAAACTTTTGATGCATACTGCTTCTCTTCCCTGTGCCTCTCCCGTGAGATATACTAAATATTATTGTGCCAAAACCATTGCCCTATTCATAATTAATTGACCTTACATAGCGTTTTAGTGGGATGAGTTAGTGGGTTTGTTCAAAATTGTGGTACCTGTGTGTATCTTTAACTCCGAGGAAGAGGATGTTTTTTTCATACTGGACTGATTTTATGATCAAAGATCTGATGGGTGAGCTTTTAACTCAGACTGTCTTCTGAACATATCTGCAAGATAAGTGGGATGTATTGGGGTAAGAAACAAATTTTCTTTGTGATTTTTACAAGGGTGAAAACTCCAGAAAAGTTACTGAGAAAAATTGTACTTCCTCCTTCCTTTGTAATTTATTTATGTAAAAACAACCAGCTTATCTCTGGTTATACAGAAGGAAAATCCATTTTTGCATGAGAATTACTGCTTTAACTGCATTTGATTTACTTATCACATACTAAGAAGCTTCATGTGTTCTAAGACACTTAAATTCAGCATTCTTGTGTTATATGCATCTTGCAAATTTGTAAAGTAGCAAATCAGTATATAGGCCAGGCTGCAGTCATATTTTCCTTTATACATTATGGGTGGCTAAATTCTGTCCTCCTACTCAGTGCCACTGGAGGTACTTGTACATCTGTTCTACGAGCACTGTTTTGGATTTGTTTTAATTTGACGATGAAAATGTTAGAGAGACATGGGGTTTGCCTCATATGACGTGCCATTAACCAGTATTTCTCTAGGGAGAACGCAGTCAATGTTGCAAGTTGCAAAGCAAAATTGTCACCTGTGCCCAGAAATGGGATATTTTGCACAGCCCTGTTGGTTAGTTTGATAAAACTTGTGGAAACCTAAGTGTATTTTAAATTTTATAGTGTTTCATACCAGGTATTTTGCAAATATACATTACTGTAAGTACTCATTATCAACTGTAAAAGTGCCAGGCTGTAGTAAAAAGCTCTTGGAAGAATTACGGACTTCCACAAGGCAATTAAAATTCCTACTGAGTAAGAAAACAATGCATAAACCATATTCTTCTGAGGTGAAATAGTCCATGATAGTTTTCTAGCAATTTTAAATACTGATAGTAAATCTTTTATTGCTAAGATTGCAGGGAGGAAAGTGATAGACCTTTCTAAGGCATCAGAATCTTGTCAGCATAAACTTATTATTATGGAACCAAATTTTAAGAAGATAAACATTTCTCTGTTATTTAGATCCAAATTAATAACTGCAGGAACAGCAGTACTGAGCAGTTAAATGGTGGGTGGTGATATAGTAGAAAAAACTTGTGAAGTGTTTGTCCATTTGTACAGCATATTTGAAGAGGTGGGTGCCTCAGTAACAGCTGACATTGATTAATCAAAACTATTTTTAAAAAGAGATTAATTGAAGGTCCAGAAACTAACTCTGCATAAAATAATAATTCAGTTGGCCTTGAATGTAATTGACACGCTTAGATCTACCGCAGACTGTAATTAAAAGTTCACCAAAAGACCATTATTAAAAGAAAAATGTCATGGTTTTGTAATAGGGGAAGTACACAGGTAGAGTATTGCCTCTTATCCTAGGAGCCCTGATTAGTCAGAGTTTTATCAGGGAGCTGTGGGAATGATTAATACGCTTTGCAGGTGGGTGGTGTATTTCCTGTTTTTCGTGCTTTAATGTTACAGAAGCAAATATTGCAGCAAATACTATAGGACCTGTAAAGGAAACCAAAGAAAGATCAAATTATTTGCTAACTGTTGATTCTTCTGCAGGTCATTGGGCACGCTCTGGATGGCAGAGAGAGTAGTTCTCATCTCTGATGTCTGGGGCTTGAAATTGTGTTTAGGCTGCAGAGTTCAGTAGGGTGTCTGGTATATGTGTAGCCCCTGCGCCGAGTACAACGCATTTTGTGACTTTTGTAAGTTACTAATGTAAATTCTCTGAGTCCCATGGCTTTGCTGAGTGAGATGAATTACTGGGTTTCTACTTTATTCCGAGTATGGGCTTTCAGCCTTTAAAAATACTTCTGTATCCAGAGAAAGGTGGATGCAGAGCTAGAGGGGGAAGATTGAGATGATGTCTGAAAAGCTCCACAGTCAGCTGCAGGACCAGGACCACCTCATACCCTTGAATAGTCAAAAGCAAACACTTGCGCCCTTGCTTAGAGAGATGATAAAATGACACATGTCAAAAATAGCAGAGCTACCAAAAGCAATGATTTGGATTTTGCTAAAGGTTAATACGTTTTCAGGGAATGTGCTGGCTCCTTTGACAAGCCAGATAAACGGGCGTCATGTCAGTGTATGAGTGCATTTCTGGAACAGGGAATGTGCTGACACTACTTCAACATAAATGCTCTAATTGAAATACTTCACGGTGACCCTTTTAATGCCATCTTTTGGCATTATTGCGGTTATTTCAGTCACATGCTTTTTCATACAATGCCTGGACTGTTTTGCTGAGTCCAGGGATCACTGGCTGGAGGGTTGGGGTTGGTTTTTTTAGGATGCAATAAGTAAATGACTGGAAATGCATTGCCCCATTCTGCACGGTGATAAAATTACTTCAGTGGAGCTTTCTCATATATGCCAACTGATTATCTGGTCTTGATTTTTAGCCAGGAACTAACTGGTCATTAGATAGAAGCTAAAGTATATCAGTGTAAGATAGGAGGTCTGCTAATGTGTTGTGATTTAACTTATGTCATCTGTTTATTCCTACCAAAGAAATGTCAATCTCTCAGTCAGGCAGAGCCGTGATTGTGCCATTTTAATGTCTTGATACCTCTGGTTTATGGATTAAAAACATGAAAATGTGAAAATAACAGTTTTACATTTTAATTATACTGGCATTAGTGTTAAAATAGAGAATGGTAGCAAGCATTGGGGTGTAATTTTTAGTGACCAGATTAAATTTAATGGCAGCCATTAACTCAAACAGATTTTTGGCAATCAAGCGTGAAGGTGATATTTTGTGATTATTTTTTTTTTCATTGTCTACCTTTCTAGTTTTCAGACACAAACCTTCAATGACTTGCATGAGGAAATTCTTCATTGTTGCTCTGTGAACAAAATGTTTCAAAGCACCTAAATCACAGCAACTCTTAAATGCCATCCAAGGTCATACAGATTCAGTGTGATACAGCATGAAAAGAGACCTTCCTGGCTAAGATTAGGCAGCATGAATACCCTTCTGCACTCTTAAATCTTACAGATTTCCCAGGAAATATTTAAAGCATTGGGAATATTTGCATCAGCTCACTTAGACCCCTGTTGGGTTCTTGGATTTGCTCTCTGGAAAAGCCGGTTTAATTCTATTTCTTGGGCCTCACATGGTAGCCCTAAGCAAGACTAGTCTCCCAAAGAGACTTCTAAAAGTAGGGTTGTACAAAAACTCTTCCATTTTACACTCTATTGCTATTGAGAACCCTGCTTATTTCTTCTCTTCAGTTCCAAATTTTGAATGATACTTTCAACACTTTTAATTCTCTTTAAATCTGTGCAGAATAGAAAGGCAGATTCTTTAATTAAATGGGATATTGCTCCAATTGGATGGTCCTAGCTGGCTAATACCCCTCACCAACTGCAGAACATGGCTCCTCAAGCTTTTGTTCTACAAGTTTAGCTGGGGATTCAAATAATTCAAATCTCCTTTGATCTGCTGGAGTAGGTCCCTAATAATTCACTTATTTCACAGTTGTATTTTATATGACACTTGATAACACTTCTAAATTATTGAATTTACCTATTTGCTTGATCTTTCATCTGCATTTTAGTAGAACAGACATATGCATTAAACAAAATTATCCATGGACTGTCTACCTGTCTATTGGTGGAAAGACAGTGTTTTGAAATCTGAAGCAAAAGCAGGAGAGAGCACGATTTGGAAAGTCTGATTTGTAGAACGGACTAAATGAGCTACATGCATGGCAGTGGCTTCTAATAGCAAGTTTATGGTAGGCAAAAGCAAAAGATACAAAATAGCTGTCAATTTATATTGTGGTTATTAAAAGCTTACTGTTTCAGTCTAATTGCTGTGCAAGAGAGAACTCCACCCCTTTTGTGAGCACTTTTTGACATTTTAAATTACACGCTATTGCTGAATTTTTTTAAAAAATAGAATAGCACAGTGGGAAGTACCCATCATCTGAATTAATATACCAATTATAAACTATGTTGCAAATAAACAATTTGATCATTTCTGTTTCTGTGCCTTACACCGTGAGTTGAAGTGTCTCATTAAAACAAAAGCTGAAGTCTCATTCTGTATTTTAGCTGTCCATGTACCAGTGATGAGAAAGTTCAGCAACAAAGCTGGCAAGTACTGGCTCCTCCATAGGCAACTGTGTGTTCTGAATGAAACATTAAACAGAGCTTTTGACACACTGAAATGTTTCAACAGCTACATCGCTAATTATTAACTGCAAGAGGATTAATTTTGCTCTTCAAAGGAACAGTGACTTTTCAGGAGTTAAAGAGAGGTGCTCATTTGACAGTATGATTATTTGCAACTTGAAAAATAATAATGTTCTTTCTCAAAGTGTAGTCAGACATGCCTGCAAGGACAGTTACTGGATGTAATAGGATTAATCATAACACCCAAAGGTATATGCCAAATGACAGTCAAATATAGGAAAAAATGCCTATTTAAAATAGTTTGCAAAATTACTGCAATGTGAGATAGTTATGTATGCATATATATTAATTGGTGAAAGGGCAAAATAAATGAAAATAGCTCTTTGCCATCCACAAGATTAGCCATTACGGGTTCAGATGAGATGAAAATGAGCTTTGATAATTGCTAAGTTTTAATCACAGAGTGGAAAATAAATAATGCAGTTATGTTTTACGTGCCGAAAAAGAACTGACCTTATCAAGGAACTATTTCACTTTAATCTCCAGCCACCAATATATGCTGAGGACTGCCTGGCTGGAGAACAGCTTCACAGAAAAGGACCTGGAGGTCCTGGTGCACACCAAATTGAAAATGAGCCCCCAGTGTGCCCTTCCCTCGAACAAGGCTGGTGGTGTCCTGGGCTGCATTAGGAGGAGTGTTGCCAGCAGGTCGAGGGAGGTGATCCTTCCCCTCTGCTCTGCACTGGTGAGGCCATACCGGTTCTGGGCTCCCCAGTACAAGAGAGAGACATGGATATGCTGGAGAGAGTCCAGTGAAGGGCCACTAAGGTGATGCAGGGATTGGAGCATCTTTCCTATGAGGAAAGGCCAAGAGAGTTGGGACTGTTCAGTCTGGAGAAGAGAAGGCTCAGGAGGGTCTCATCAAAGTCTATAAAAGCCTGAAAGAAGGGTGCCAAGAGGACAGAGCCAGGCTCTTTTCAGTGGTGGCCAGTGACGTGACCAGAGAAAATGAGCACAACAATAAAACAAAGGAGGTTCTGTCTGCACATCGGGAAATGCTTTTTCACTGTGAGGGTGACCGAGCAACTGGCACGGTTTTCCCAGGGAGGTTGGGAAGTCTCCATGCTTGCAGATACTCAAAAGCCATCTGGACATGGTCCTGGGCAGCCTGCTCCAGGTGACCCTGCTTGAGCAGGGGGTTGGACCAGATGACCTCCAGAAGTGCCTTCCAACCTCAACCATTCTGTGGTTCTGTGATGTCCATCCCCATTATAGTCAATTGTACAGTATAATTCTGGCTGTATGAAGAATAATATAGGAAAAATGTATGTGTCTGAAGAGTACAAACACTTCACGCTTGATGTAGCCTTTTACTCAACAGTTATATGTTATTGTTATATAAATAATTACATGTATAAAAATAAGAAAAGTGTATTTAATAATATGCACTAAATGTTTTGGAAACAAAACTATAAATATGAACGTGTGTATGTTAAAACTGTGAAAAAATCTCTTTAAAGGAAATACACAAAAGGCATTAAAATACTAATAATTATTAGTCCTGATCCTCAAAATAACAATAGAAGATGAAAAAATTAGTAACTAGACTTGTTCATCTGGTGAATCATTTATCTGCACTGTGCCAGTAAACCAGTGGCTTCCAGATTGGCTCTTCTTGCACACAGGGGTCTTTCCTTGCACACGCAGTTCATAGTTTTAAAATTAGTTATTTCTGGAAAGGAAGTCTGAACTTCAGACAATGGTGGCAGAAAATCGAGGCTCAGGCAGTTCTTCCAAGGTGAACTGTAGAATATTTTTTATAATCCTACAGTAAGGACAAAAGGCAAAAGAAAATCTTTTCTTTCATACTGACTATAAAGAAATTAGCAAAGAATGATAATCACCTATTGGTAGCTGTCCTGCTACTAGTCCGCGTAACTCTCTTCTACCATAGGAATCTTTAATACATTTTAGAATATCTAGAACAGGGTGTGGTGTATAGCTATGGTATGGATATTTGTTACTGTTCCTCTTATAATTAGAAATGCTACTTTTAAGTCAGAAATATTTCATTCAAGTGACATAATTTGTGGTCTTCCCTGTAAAATGGTTTTTCTTCCCAGTACGTCACCAGTCTGGGTATTCAGAAGAAACAAAGTTTTCACTTAGTTGGTATCTTATTAGACCTGCTTTAGCTACGTCAGTCCCAGTGCTGCTAGCACAAATCCACAAGCACTGGCATTACATCATCATCTTCACAAAGTACAAGGAAGTAGTAAAAAGCAATTCAGTCATTCCAGTGTCTTTCACAACTACAACCAGAAAGGTGTCACCTTTGGTACAGAGGCAGGCACGGTGAAGAACAAGGTTTGAAGTCCATGGATAACTTTACTTACCATATAATTACCGTAAGCCCATTTCTCAGAAATTGCTTAAGAATGGCTCTGATTAATGTACTAACCATTTACCACCCATCGTCTACAGAAATGCTGTCTTCATGTTTCTTTAAAAATAAATCTTACGCGGTTTTGCTTTTTATCTGGTTGCTTAAAGCTTTGCCAGCTTTTCAGTCCTCCCTTCACTGTAGTCTTTTTACACTTACTCGGCTCTACAGTGCTCCATCAACTTTATGAAAATATTTTATTCCTACGATGTTTTTCATCCTTGCTACTCTGAAGAGTAAAGCAAATTAAGTGAAGAACTAAACTACTAAACTGCTTTTCCTTAGTCTCACTTTCCAATTCCACATTATCATTTTTGGTTTGACAATTTCTCCAGTATCTTTTCGTGTCGATTATGCATGCAGTGAGAAACCTTCTGGTAGCTGTAATATTTCCCGAGAGTCAGCATTCGCCATTCCTTTTGCCTTTCTGTATAGCATACAGCTAACTTCTAGTTACGTTTTCAGCTCTAATAAATATTAACATTCTCAACTGGTATTTTTCAAAGCTTTTACTTAACAATATTGCTGTAATGCTGTTCATGGAAGTCTCTCATGCTTTTTTCCAGTTCTAGTCTTTCCAGTAAGTACTCCTTAGCGTTTCTGGTTTTGCTGAGGTCATTTCTGATACAGTATTGGTAAAACTTGAAATAATAAAAAAGACCTGAACTTCTGGACATTCTGTAATTCTTTTACAGTGAGTCTCTCTAAACTCAGAAAGAGATATCGTAGCTGGCCCTAGAACATTTTGTTGAGCTTTTCAGAACTAATACTCATTTTGTGCTCTGTGTTTCTCCTGTGACAACAGCTTTCAACCTTGTCTTTAGCTGGCCCAGTTTCTGAATTTAGACGAGAAGTCACTGTTGAAAGTGTGAACCCTTCAAGAAAACAGCAATAGGAGAGATCCTGTCTTGTCACCTCAGAGTACCTCAGTGAACCCTCTTTCCCGTGCTGCCAGTCACAGTTGTTATAGGCATTATGATCAAAGTTCCTATTAGGAATATCACTTGATGAGAGACCTAGGCAGGATCTTTGTCATTTGTGCCAAGTCTAAGTGATTGATTTACTGATTGATTGATTTTTGCTAAGTTTATCAAAACTGAGGTTTGTGGTCCTTGCTGAGGCCGTAACCATGTGCAGAACTGAAGGCAGAAGCTGCAGGAGTTGAGGTGGTGTGTAGTAACAGATGACCACCTAAACTGTTACTGGCAACTTCTGTGAACCTGCTGTGTTAAGTCTAGTGATGGAGAGTGAAGCATAATCTAATTAGTAGAGCTACCTTACAATAAAAGAGGACTAGTATGAAAAAAGAAACAGAACAGAAATCTCTAAAAAGTTCAAATAGTAGTAATCCAGTCTGCTCAAGAAGAGTTTGCCTCGTTTGTCCCCTTTCTTAAGAAGGGCTGAAGTTTAGTCTAATCTAGTCATCCAGGATCGGAATGCTAAGACTGTATCGTACAAGGAAGAGAGTCAACATATTTCTGATGACTCAGACATGGTAAATGCTGTCCTGAGGGTAATTTCCACACTGACAGCTGAGCAGAATGGCATCTTCGGCTGTACATGGCCCTTGTACAGACAAGGGCCCAGCGGCCTCCTTCCACAAAGGGAGCATGAGGTCTATATCTGGGCTCCCTTAAACATCTCCCTGATCCTTAAGCATGACCTCTGTCTCCAGGTTGTATTTAAACTATTTGTTCTTTATTCCCTACAAATGAATGCCATCGAATGTCATGCACAATAGCTTGACAATAAACAGTGTTAGTACTACCACCTACATGGAGTTTCATTCTCTGGGATTTAGGGACGTGCTGTTAGCTGAAGGGATCACAGAGGATGTTGTAGTGCCTCCTATGGGCGAATGTGGAGCTGGTGACTCATGATTTTCCTCAGAGTGTGCTGCCCTTAAGAATTATTTTAGCTATTGACAAATGGTTCTGTCCGCTCTTCCTTGGGCTGACGGATTCATAACCGTGACAAATCTAACGTAATCATCAGGAGTTTTGTTTTATGGCTATCTCCTGGATGATTGTTCTTCACCTAGGCTGCGGTGTTTCCACACCATCAGTCTGTCTCAGGATAATGAATTACTTTATGGCCACTTGTAGATCAGTTTTCACTGTTCGATTTACTGTGCTCTTTATAATTAATTTGGCAGATGAAAGCAACAACTGATACTCGTTGGTTTTTCATCGTTTCTCCCACTATTGTTTCCTTTTTTGAAGTCACAAGTATAGATAATCACATATTTGCATTATCTCAATGTTTCTCCTGTTGGAAAAGTGTATTAAGTAAAGAAGCAAATTCAGAAATCCTCTTGCCGTACTGCACAAGCATGACAGAGGAATTTAATGCACAATATTATGGTGTTATGGTAAACTATATATGGAGTAGCAGATGTATAAGAAAAAAAAGAGTAATATATTACCATTATAATGTGAGAGGAGAAAAAATTAGTCAGCTCTTGCATGAATAAATTTCACTGGTCTCATGAATAGCTTCATATAATTTAAAATAATCCTTCTGTATAATGAACTTGCAAGCTAATTACTCTTGAATTGCCACAGCACGGTATAACCCTGTCAGTCTGGGAGCGTTTTGAAATTTGCTAAAGTTGTGAAGTGGATGCAGTTGAAACTGGAATTAAATGGGTTTCCTGATCAGTATATCTGCAAATTGTCACAGGGTATTATTCCAGGCAGTAACTGTGACCATTCCTACATTTATCCTTTTTAAAACAATGGAGTTAAAACTGGCAGATGGTAGTTAATGATTAACATGCCTAGTAAACAAACTTTTGCAGGGATATATTTAAAGCGGTTGTGTGTATATAAATAGACAGGGAGCGTGAGCTATGCAACTATAATTGAATTACATTAGCATAACTTAAGTAGAAGTTTAGTAAATACCAAACACCTTAATTAACTTGCACAGTATTAGGAGGTTAATGACATACCCCCTGTAAATAACTCTTCAAAGTGTTTGGCAACAGGGCAGTTCAGAGCCAAACTAGTACCCAGTACCCCACCCGTTGTGGCTGGTGTATGGTAACTTATTTAACTCCTACTGCTCAAGCTTGGCCTCATTCTGGGATTTCTGGAGGTTGAAGTAACAGCCTTTCTTGCTGGAAACCTCCCTGTGGAGTTGGACCATACCCTGGCCGTGCCCTCCAGTTGCACCAGTCTGCCCCCAGCCTGGAGAGCCCTTTGCTCGCTGGGCTGTCAGTGCGGGGTGGGGGGCTTAGCTCAGGCTCTATAAATTTATACTTTTAAACACATAAGCTCTGCCCCCTGTGCCAAAAATTTGCCCAGTGGCATTGTATAATTCTCACATAACAGAAGATGCCAACTCTTTTTGTGCCACTTCAGTCGCTAAAGGCAATAATTATCTGTTTCCAATTGCAGGTTTTGCAGTCTTTCCTTTTTCAAACATTTTAAAATTTTTTTTGCAGATGCAGTTTCTGGAAAGTATGCAAGTTTCATATTCTAGTCAGTTCAAGAAGTGTAATTGAATCTCATTGAAACTGTTGGGTCTGTGCATCGGAGTCCAGCCTGAGCTGTGCATCGTTTTAGCGAAGGCGTGTGTTATTCGTTGATGCTCCTTCTAAAATGTTAATTGTGGGGTTAGAAGCCTGATTGAAAATCAGTAGTGATTTGTCTGTTTATCGTGCCAAGTAAATAAATAATGTAGTTACCGGTCTAGTTAATTATTTGAAAAATACTGGTGAGTCAGGAAACTATATGCAAATTGGTAAAAAATTAATTCCTGTTATATTTGAATAATTTGGAGAAAGCACATTGGATCCACAAGTGGTTGAAATTTATATTCTTCTCTCGCAGAGGAAACTGTACTGTAAATGAGGTAGCATCTGTCTTGGGAAAGATATGTGAATTTTGCTGACAAGCTGAGGTCTCTCAGCAGAAAAATGCATGCTGACAGTTTGACCCAGTGGCCAATTGACTGATTTCTTTCTTCCTTTTTATTTCTATTTTAGATGCTGAAGAATACCAGCCTCCAATATGGAAATCATACTGTGAGTATATGAGAAATTTGAACAATCTTAGTACTTTACCAAGGTGTCACTGTTAGGTCTGTTCCCTTTCTTTGTTTAGAAAAAAGACATAAATATACTAGGTGCTTGTAGAAATTACTGTATGGGACAGCAGCGAAACCTGAACTTTTCTGGTTCTCAATGGGACAAGTGCAGCAGCAGGGTTATAAGTGGCAGACTGCCTGGGTTGCCTTACAATGTGTGAATCCTGGGTTTCCTGGTTCCTCTGCTGAGATTTTCAGGAAGGATTCCAGAGGTAGAGGTTAAAGCTTCATGTGTTTACTGAAGGTCAGGCTTGAGT
Organism: Limosa lapponica baueri; assembly: GCA_002844005.1. Taxonomy (NCBI): domain Eukaryota; kingdom Metazoa; phylum Chordata; class Aves; order Charadriiformes; family Scolopacidae; genus Limosa; species Limosa lapponica. Next base: position 547,444 of record KZ505862.1, read on the forward strand.
ATACTTGTCTTTTTATATGGGTCACCAAATCACTTTAAGATAATAATATATTTGATCCTTAGGAATAGAAGCTGATTTTTGAAGTGGTGGTTTAGAAGTTGGAGACACCATTATCACTTCTTTGAACCATCCTGTCTGCCTTTAGAAAAATCATTTACATTGAGTGCAGTGCAGAAGTGCATATTTTATGCTCTTTTTGCTTTGTTCCAAATGTATTTTCTAATAAAGTAGTACAGATCTAAGGGAAAATATTGTCTTTTAAAACCCTTATTAAAGATGGCCTTTAAATTTGATCTTTTTATTTTAAACTCTTACTGGAACTTTAATGAAACTGTAGCTTTGGGTGCGTAGGGGGTATTTTTGCTGTTTTCAGATAACTATTCTAAGTGAAAGTCATCTCTTATTGTGGCAACTTCAAATTCAGTACAGTGGCATTACCAAAATGGAACTACAAAAAGACAAGGATCACAGTAGTTACATGCATGTACATGTATAATTTTAAAGACTGTAATAAACTTGTTGACTTCACTTACATGCATATTAAACTACCTTGCTGACTTCAAAGACATCACCTGTATGTTACCTGGGAATGACATTCTGCCTCAGAATGGACTGGGATTTTTTTCAACCAAAATTTGAGTATGCCATTTAATTATAAACATTGCTTCTCACAACACTGTTTTCTAGAGACTTTTTGTTGTTGTTATTGCAGTATTTTGAATGTATAAGAAAAACCTCCTCAAAAGTCAGAAAGAGTGTATTGATTTGAGTTGGACCATTCCAGCGTACTTTGCTGGACACTTGAGCTGGTGTTTTTGGAAGAGGAACCTGGCTTACTCAAAAATCAATGGAAAATCTCCCATTGACTCTGACGAGAGCAGGATTTGAAATGACAGATGTTTCCTTTTTTGCAGGAAATTTTCATTAAAAAGTCAGGGAATAAGCACATGCCTTTACTTACCTTCTTAGTTGTCCCACTGGTGCAGCAGATAGATCACTGCACACAGTGAAAAAGTTTGGTTACTTTTGCCTGATAGCTTACACGTAGTCCCTGGAAACTTTTTTAAAAATTAAAAAAAAAAAACCAAACCAGAATGAACTAATAGAATATGAATATATATTTTCCTATTCAGATATATGTAGGATGCCAATATTGTGGTAATGACAAAGTTGTGGCCTCAGCATCTGAACCTCATGCATGAATGACCTTGGAAAAAGTGAGATAGCTCCAAAATGCAGAATATAGTTTAAGGTTACAGAGATTTACTGCTGAGACTGCTTAGCCACAGACATACGTTTTTCATTGCAATGTTAGGTAATGTGTACTTCTTTACTCAGCTAGAAAAATCCCAATCTGGTAAATTAATTATAGAGGTTATGTCCAATGATAGCATTAGTCTATGATGCAGTCTACTGTCCTGTCTCTTCACAGTTTTAGCTTAGTGTATGTATTTCACTCTTAGCAGTTTGTGTTTACTGCCTATTTAACAATTATTTTCAGTGCATTTTAGCTTGTAACTTTTAAAGTTTGCAAACATACTATTAAGATACTTTGCATACAGTTTTGATGTATTTTTTAAGTCCTGGATAAATTTGGGTGCACGGTGTTGCCTTTTATTGATATGATGATCAAGGCTTCAATTCTTCTAGCTTCTTAGCACAGGCAGACTTTCCTGTTTTTAATTATTCAAATAAGCAGTATTGCACATATCCATGGGCAAATGCCGACCAAAATGGAACAGTTTTCAGAATCCAAGCCTTACTCTTTGGCAAAATGTACAGGCTTGTTTCAGCTGTATTTGGAAAAGATGGACACTTCTGATGCAGAAGATTCTCACTTGCTTATGAAGAATTGTTAGAAGGTACATAGGTTTCACAGATTAACAAGGTTTTTCAGACTTTTTCTGGTAGCCCTGGGACACAGAGAATAAAAGAAATGGCAAGAACAATTTCGTATTACCAGGGAGGGACTTGGGGAAAAAAATACGGAAAGTTACTAGCAGCAAGCAGTCTCTAGGTAGTGGGTTTGCTTGCATTTATACCTGAGTAACAGATCAACAAATAAATATCCAATAACAGATTTCTTTTTGTAGTCTGCTGTATGTTAGGAATATTATATGAAATGGCTCTTTGCCTTTTTACCATCACTGAGGTAGGAGAGAAAGGAAGATAAGAATCGCAGACGTGGGCTGGCAGGGACTTCTGGGGTGAGCTGATGTGACTTCCCACTTTGCAGCACGACTCTTGTCAGCTCTAGAGCAGAACAGCCATGGCTTTCTCTAGCCGAGTCCGGAAACCCTTCAGGGATGGAGCCTCTGCCACCCTTGTGGGTAACCTGCTCCAGTGCTGCACTGCCCGCTGAGAGCAGAACCAATAACCTTACCTGCTTCATGTGACAAGTAGGTAATTTGTTTGACTGCTGAAACAGCGTAGTCATTTTTGACTTCCAGCTACAGCATGTACATGCTTGAGTTTTGAAGAGATGTAAAACCACTCTTTTTCTCCTTTCATCACCATTGAGATTGGCATGTGCTAAGCAAGTCTAATGTCAATGCCACTTTAATGTTTATTTGCATTATTTAAGGTCAGTACGTTGGTGCGAAGCAATGTGGCAAGATGCAGATCATCAGCTGATGCCATGCTTCAGCTCCTCACAAAGTTTCCCTGCCTTCTGCCCTTCAGCAAATAATAAGCACAGTGTCTGAGACTCAGTTTTGTTAGAAATTAAGGCTTTATTTCAGCCAGGCACTTAGGTTCCTAATTAAGCATGTGAGTGATCTTGCAGAAATAGGACAGCTCATATTGTTCAAGCTCAGCACATGGATAAATGCCTGACTGAGACGTGGCCGAGGAGGTAAAACTAAGGAACGCTGTGAAACATTCTCAGAGAGAAGGCAGTGTGTTTCTTTGCTGCTTTATAAAAGCAATGATACGAGTTTTTCCTCTCCGCTGGAGCATCACTGAACAGTAGTCATAGGTGAGTTAAAGGAGAAAGCTTCAGTTCCTGACACACTGCAGAATGAAAAAAAGTATGAAGAAATTGGTGGTAGTCCTTCTTCCCTGGCAGAAGAGGAGTAAGTGTTGATTTTTGCATGTCACCTCTTTGTTACTTACGCAGATCAGATTTTGGAATTAGACAGTTCTTTCTAAAACAAATTGTAGAATTTTCTTTATTCATCCCATGAGACAAACTTGTCCTCTAGAAGGAACAAAAGATATATATTCTAATAGTTAGCTGACATCTCAAAGAAATGTTTCCCTAGAAATTCAGTAATAAATAAAAGTTTTGTTAACTTTCTAAGTTCGCAGGTGATTGTGATGCTATGACCACTGGCAAACTATCTGGATTATGAAACTGATAAAGATGTTCAATTAAAAGCTACTGCATTTTTCTATTGCAGTACTGCATTTTGGTTTAGTATTTAGTGTGCATTATTCTTGTGCATTTAATTTGCATCCGATTCTGGACAAAAAGCTACTTCCAGTCTGATGCTGTTCTCTAAGCAGTAAGAATACATTTTGGTTTTGCATGCAGTTGACTTTTTTTAAGGTTAATTTTCTCAGGGCTAAAATAATAATGATTATGTTGAAGTGTCATCTTTTTTATGATCACAGTGGGTTTGTCTCTAACCTGTCTGTCAGTTCTAAATGCTGGAATGGACTGGGTCAGATGTTGATCGCTGCTTATCACTGTATTAAATAAATATGGTTTCCTATCATTTCAGTTAACCATATCCTTATACGTTGGATTCTGTTTTAAGATTTTCAGAGGTGGAGGGGGGAAATGAGACAGCAAGGCAAGGCTCATTTGTCATTCCAGCAAGTAAGTGAGGGACATGTGCTTTCTGAGCTCCTGACCATCCCCTGGACTCTGCTGAGGTCTCAGCAATGTCAGCCAGAGTGTGAGTGCCCAGTACTTTGGAAAAAAGTATATAATGAAATCAGGCAGAGCTGCGGGATGTTCAGCACTTCTGAAAATGAGGTCACTTAATGAGGTGTCTACGCTCATTGGAACTTAGCTGTAGGGCACATTTTTCTCAAGTCACCTTAGCCATAATATTGCACTTGTATTCATAGCCCATTAGCAGGGTTTCATATAGCAGTCATTGGAAGCAGAAACAGGAGAGAACCTTTCTAGGCAAGAACACAGCTTTTGGTAGGATAATGCTTGCTTTGCTCCTTAATGCCTTAGTCTGTGAGAATACTGCCTTTTCCTAGTTTTTCGCTTACTTGGCCTTTCGCTGTTTTACCTCCTCCATCCCTTCCCTTGCTGTGCGTCTTTTCTGGGCATCCCTGGCTGCTGGCTGCCTATCTGTCCCTTCTGTTGTTTTTCTCCTGTTGAAATGCTTGTCATCCCTTACCACGATCCCAGTGGTGGTTCTCAGTCCTTTCTTTCTGGTCCTGCTCTGTCTTCTCTCCCTCCATGTAATGGTTCTGCATCTCTCTCCAGCAGTTCCACTGGCCTGTCTTTCTGTCAGTTTAATGTCTTTCAGTTTAAAGCTAATATGGCCAAATCTGAATTCTTTATCTTTCCCAGGAAACCATTTCCCATTCATGATGTTTTCTGTGATTACCACCATTCACGAGCTCAATCATGCTTGTTACCCGGGGCCATTTTCTTATCCTGCACATTTAAGGCAGCATATAATTCATTATTATTATTATTTATTTGTATAGTAATAATTTTACTACGTTTTCCTCTGATGTATTTCTAAATCAGATATCTTTCACAGTTCAGATTATTGAGCAGATTAATTACCCATGCCTCTCTGAGAATGACAGCAACCTTTCCCAGTCTATTCAAAACACAGTTGTTAAGATGATTTGTCTTCCTTGCATTCATCATGAATCCCTGCACTGATTCATCCCACTGCATCCTATCAGCATCCACTTTTTGTGTTTGCTTTCAAGTCTTTCATATATCTGCCTTCTCCGGTTAGTCATTCCTTCTTTTGTTTTGTGAAATGCTGACTCCTCTCTCCACCCTTGGCTTCTTCAGCGATATCAGCTCCAGTGATCGTTTTGGTCATTTCAGAGAGCCCTTTGCTTTTTTCTTTTCTTATAAATGCAACCCATCACAAGGTGGGCTTCATATGCGTTCTTCAGACTAGCTTGTTTTGCACCACAGCTATCAAGGTTATCTTAGAAATAGCTTCACTAGCTTAATTTGCTGTCAGTTAATATTTAACTGGTTTGATTATTGGAAAATAGGATTTTTCAATTAAAATTGAAATGAATAAATTGGGGAAATAGATCTTTTACTTTAAATATGAAGCAATCATGTTCTTGCAATATTTTGAATCCTTGGAGTTCCTTTTCTTTGCTGGAAATATATGGGGAAGAAAAAAGCTACTATTTTCCTCTTGAATATGTTTAGTATTAAGCATCAGTAACTTGCTGAATCAGTAGCTAAGGTGATTTCAGACATTCAGGAATGGACTCTAAAATCATGATATTTGGCTCCAGAATAATCAGTGTTGAAAAATTGTCTCCGATTTTTGAAGCAGAATTTTCATGCTTTGCTCCGCAATCCTTTTGGATACACAAGTCATTTAATCAGAAAAGAGTAAAAGAAAGGTTTTGAATCTTGCTCAGTCACACAGCTGAAAGAGGTAAGAAAGACCACTAGTTACCATGAATCTTGTGCAAAAATAGTGGGAGGTCTGGCCATGCTGAATGAAGCAGGTTAAATCCAAAACCTTAGTACAACTTCAGAGCTGGATCACATCCATATGCGTTAAAACTGATAGGGAATATAAGAAATCATGAACTCTATCTCTGAGCCCCTCTGAGGAATCAGGGATGAAGGTTGGGTTGGGAAAAGGAGAGGTTATGGTTTCTTCTGTTTCAACATTAGCAGAGAGCATCGCCTCAAAGCCGTCACATCCCCTGAGTGACTAATTTGGGTGCAAGCCGAGGGCTTCCCCGCTTCTCAGGTTCCATCCCTCCTAGCTCCATTAAAAGAGAGCGTGCAGAAGGTGTGAGAAGGTCCTGAAGAGTAACACCTACCATTTCAATTCACTTTCTGCAACAAAGCTTCTCTCTTTATCAAATCTTCAGGCGTTTATATTCCTCCTATAATCTGCCACCTTTCGGGGCATGATTCTGCGCCTCACAAGTGTTCTGAAGAGGCCTGTCCTAGAAACTTGGTCTTTTAAAAAAATTCATAGACACGACATGATCTTTCCAAATACAAGAAGGTCAGCATACAGGAGGCCCTTCTCGAGGGAAGCAATCCAGACCTCTGGGATTTTTGCTGGAGTTATGGAGAGACAGTCTGTCTGCGCTGGAATTGATTACTGTCATTGCATGTCAGCTCCCTCTCACGACTCTGGAGTGGAAAGGAAGGAGAGGATCTCATTAAATACATGCAGTGAAGAGGCTGGGGGCCAGGGTTCAGTGACTACCCCTAGCCTCAGGTCTCTCTCCTCCAGCCCTCAGAAGATTCCCAAAATTGATCCAAGGCCTTTTGAATAGGGCGTAATTGCTCTAAAAGCAATGTTTGCTTGCTCATCAGTAATTGCCAGCAAATCTTGAAATAAATTGTAAGATTGTGGTGAACCCTTTCAAATATGCTGAACCTTTTCTTGGCCTGTGCATAAAAAACATTGTTGTTATTGGTAGGCATCCTGTTTTGAGTTGTTACAGCACAGTATATGCAAAAGCGATATTTTGTCCTGAGATACACCTAATAAGTCTTTCTAGCTTGCCTTCCCTGGTGTAGAAATGCAGTAACAAGTACAAAAGGAGATAATACTTCTAAAAATTAAAACAACGTTCTCTTTAGCTAGTTTGCAGGGCAACAACCAATTTTCATATAAGTGACTTAGATACACAGGAATACCTCCGTTTGCCCTCATTGTCTTTACATCTGCATTTTTCTCTGCAGCCTCTGGCTAAAAAGGCTAATCTGAATAAAAGTTTATGTATGTTGCTGTCTTCTAATTATCTGTACATTTTTGTGTTTGACAGTGTATCAGTTGCAACAAGAGGCACCACGTCCCAAGAGAATCATCTGTCCTCGGGAGGTCAGTTCTTCTTTCTCTCTACCTTGTTAAATCTGATGAATTGTCAGCAGCATATGATTACCGAAAATCTTTTATACAGTCTGCGGGTAGTATTCACTTTAATTTTTCTAAGCCATTATTTTTCATAATAATTTTTCTTAAGGTTGATTAATTAAAACAGATTAATATTTGCTAATTGAGTATGAGGCCTCATTCTACTACTAGAAGTCTCTTCACTAGACAAATACTCACTCATCATTGCTTATTGTGCTTTTCTGTATACTACCTAAAGTTTTGTGTTTCCTTGTCAAAATGAAGGTGTATTTCTTTTTGCGACTGCAGGATGCTCCAGTTTGTTGAATGTATTCTGCTACGGATTATGTTCAATTTAAAACACTGATCTGAAAGCCGGAGAGCTCGGTTCTGTCACAGAAACTTTATAAAGATTATAGGGTATTAAGAAATCTACAGGGCTGAAGGTTTGGCTGAGTCATCTTGTCTCCCTGTTTTCTTTTTCTGTATATCTCTATTTCCACTTAGTTAAATATGTCAGTTCCTCAACCTGTACGGCATAATAGTAATGGAAAACATATGTAGATGTCTCTGCTCAATCAATAAAGCTGTGATAGCTTTATCTTCTATAATGTCAGGGACAAATTTTGTGCAAATAGACATGTAATACTAGTAATAGAAATACTAAACGCATGAAGTGATTACACGAGGTATAAAAGATGATGTGAAAGAAGATAGAAACTGCGGTTCATTGGCATGATATATAGCTCTATTCTCAGCCATCATCCTGAGCTCTGACCTGCTTCCCCCACTGTGTGCCCAGCGAAGTAGGGCCCTAGCACAGCCTCTGTCAAATATTAACAAACACAATCTCAGAACAGTTTTACGTGGGGCAGAAGGCTTTGTACCAAGGCACAGGCAGATTAAATAAGTTGCCCGGGGTCATTGAGAAGATCCATTGCAAAGCCAGGATTTTAATCCAGTTTTTCTGAGTCCATCCAGCACCTGAACTAAAAGGCCATTGCGGGGTTTTTTTTTGTTTTTTTTTTTCCTCCCAAGTGCCATCTACCACTTGTTCCAGGGCAGGGAGAGCAGGGTCTTGGCCTCACGCTGGAAGTCTTCAAGCCCTGTCAGTTGGGGATGGTCCCAAGACATAGGCGCAGGATGCTAAGGAGGGCAAGCAAAACACTGGAGTGGGTCAGGCCTCGTGTCATCCCTTCTCCCTGTCAAAGCTCAGGCTTGGGGAGGAGGACGCTGTAGCCCTGTGGGACTCCAGTGCACATGCGCTGAAGGGTTTTAACAAGACGTTCCCCTCCGAAATTCTCATACAAAACAAATGACAAGTAGGTCTCTGTGGCTGGTATTCTGTGAAGGAGAAGACATTCATGTTTTTACTAAATGAGTATCATGTAACAGGCATTAAACTAGTAGTTGTATAGCTGAAAATAGTTAAGGTAAGTAAGGTAAATTATTTATTTACTTCCAGTGCAGCCTTAGAGGAGATTCTTTGTGTTGAGATAAGAGTTTATCTAATATTTTATTTCTCTTTTTCATAGTGGAACTACTTTGAGGAAGAACTTATCTTGAGAAAATCTGATTAATAAGAGTTGAATGCTTAGGAACCCTTGCCTACACTTTGAAATCACTATTGTGGGTATACAAATGACTTAATCTGAATAAGTTTAATTCAAAATTTGTAGTACTAACTCAAATTAAAGCACTTTTTAGCTTGCCTTCATAAATTAAAATTCATACAAATCAAATTATTACAATTGCTACTCCACTTTAAAACCACGTTTTAAATTGGAGTAGCAACTGTGTTCGTGTTCTAGAAACAAGATTATCTACAGAAGTGGCGTAAACGTGTAATTGCGAACACTTTTCCACTGTGCTGTATTGAACGTGTTTCCTTAGACTCAAGAACATGTTACATACATCTGAAATTATCCTTTACTCCCTTTTCTTGATGTTTAAAACTGTACATATTTAGTTCATATTTAGGTCACTTCCAAAGATTTGCAGAAAGAAGCTAAGACCATATTATATTAACCAAATAAACATGTGATTGACAAAGCAGTACATAACAAAGTAAGTAAAAAATGTCTTACTGATATAATTAGGGTTTGGTTCTGACTCATGAACCATTTTAGGTGGCTCACTTGCCAAACTGAAGAGAGTCCTATTTTGATTTGATTTTTTTTTTTAAAATACATTTAAACAACTGAAAATAAGAGACTTTATTCAGATAGGAATATGAAGCAGTATGAATTCTTACAAATGTGATCTTTGGTTGACTTCTTGTTACTTGGATTTTGAATCTTTGTGTATATCAACTATATGTGCTCACAACCTGGTTCCTAGAAACACAGATTCTCTGACCCAACTGGCAGAAAATAATCATACTACAACACTGATGATTTTTACATATAATTGCAGGGGGTGTCCTGATACCTAGATTGTTCCTTGTGGTTATATTATTGCTTTTATATAAAGTAGAATTATATATTGGTCTTATAGAGCATCACAGGTTATTCTAGAGAAAAAATTCAGCACTGTGTTCGTATGCCATCTATTAGCTTTTCCTTAACACACAGCTTGTAAGGCAGGTGGTTTGGGTTTTTTTTCCTTCTTGATTCTAGTTTGACTTCAGTGTAATCTGATCATTGTATAGGCTTGCTCCACTAAAGGTGGTGTCTTATTAATTCTAAATTTCTGTCAGCTATATAGAAAAATCTCTAAATCTAATTTTGTGTTATGTATGTGAAAATATATTAATCTGCAATACGAGAGTTACTTATTATTCAACATGATCCTCATCCAACATCTGGAGAGCAGGTGTCAGTGGGATGTGCGAATGACAGTGGAAAGATTTATCTCTCCATGTACGTATCATAGGAACTGGACTTTGTTGACAGTGTTCCTTTGTATAATTTAGGATTCAAACTGCTTCAGACAAACGTAAAAAATGCAAATAATTTTAAATCCTTCATGCTTATGGGAAGATGTCTTTCATTCATAATTGCCAAATTCTGCACTGTTTGCAAGGAAATTCAAGCATCTGCTGCAAACAAAATCTGTAACACTGACAGATAAACTTGTGAAGATTTGGGTTTTTTTTTTTGCTCTCACTACTTGGCATTTTTATCATTCCTCCATCTTTCCCATTGCTTTCTTCCACATTCTCCGCATTCATTTGCTCTTCCATTACCTCTCTGTTACTCCATAGTCACAAGGGTTTTAGCCTCAGATCTCTGCAGTGCTACCACCTGATTTGTGTGTATTTCTTGATTAACTGTACTGTGGAGACAGAAATCACCTTTCCTGATGCACAAACCACCAGGCTAAAAGCCGGGCCTGTAAATAAAACATGAACATTTATATCTTTGTGTCTTTGAGCTCTGCTATCATGATTCTCCTTTTCTTTTTTTGCCTGCATAAATATCTTGTCAGCAAAAGCAGGTCGTTCCTGCAATGGGAATCATATTGAATGAACTGTTAGGGCTTCAGGTATCTAACGGCTTTTAATTAATCACCACTGGCAGCGAGACTAGTGTGAATATCCTACCTTCTCAATAACATTGGATTTCTGCCAATATCCTCATTTGTAACCATATTCCTTCCAGCAATGTTTTAATGATTTATTTTTTAAATAGAAAAAGTTTCATTTAAAAGCGCCATTCAGGTGGAGGAGTAGCTTTTAAATATTGTGCAAGTGTGATGATAGCCACCAAAGAATCAGATTCATGTTGTGACATAGTAATATTATAAAGCATCTTTCAGGGTTTATTCTACAGAAATGCTGATAAAAAATTACATTCTTAGAAAATAATTTAGGGAGTCAACTTCCTGGTTTTATTCTACAGTAACATTTTAAAGAATGCCTAATTTTAAGAAATACTTCTGTATTAGACTATTGGAAGTTAAAATATCTTTTAAAGAAATGGAGTTTTTAATAACGTGAAAGAATTAAGGAAGGATGGTGACATTATTTAGGAACATTTTTGGTTAAACAATAGGCTTGTTATATATTTCTGTCAAAGAGGGAGTGAGTCTGACCCATGGCTCTTGGATTACTTGGGTAGAGTCATTCAGATATTCATACCTGTGAATGCTATTCCTGTTCTGTTCCAAGAAAGCCTTAATTGTTGCCAGCAATATTTGAGGCTGGTGAGTTTGTCTGCATTAGACCTTGCATATTCTTAACAGTGTCTTGGCCAAGCCAGTCTCAGGAACAGTGAGAAACTTGGCTAAATTTCCCTAGTGTAGACAAAGCCTTAGAGCCTTAACTTATATTATTATGTAGAAAAATGTCAGTTAATTGCCTTAGTTGTCATTCTGAATTCCAAATAGATTGTATAAGAAGCAGTAAAAATTATTGTCTCTGCCTTTAAAGCATCAAAATTATGGTTCCTTTACTAAAAGCAAATACGATTAGAAAAGGGGGACTTTTCTCTGAAAAAAAAAATATCCCTTTTTCTTTGCTTAAGTGTTTGTAAGACACTAAAATAATGATGGCATATTCAGACTGTACCACTGAGAGTCTTTCAGTCTAACCATCCAGAGGGTCAGCAACTGTTTTGGCCCTCTGGGTATCCCATTACCCAGGTTTATCAAAACAAGCGTAGGGTTAGTGGCATTTCTTAGAGCATAACCGTTGAAATGGTCACTGGCAGGTTTATAATTATATTCACATCTTGTATACTACCGACAGAGAATATACAGGATCTTTACACATTTCCAAAACTGAACAACTGCAAATTATTCGGTTATCCTCAAAGTTTCTTCTGAAGGACGGGATTCAAGCTGAGAACAATACAATTAGTGGAGTATCATTTAAACAACAGCAATATTGAAAAGTGTTTTCAAAATGCTGGTTACTTTTCTCAGTCCTACTTTCAGGTACAGAAATGTTTTATATTTGTACATAAGAAAAAGCTTTTAATAGGTCACTTCCAGAAATCAGGTAAGCTTGAGCAAGGTTGTTAAAATTAAGCCTTAATAAGATGTTTGCAGAGTATATCTGACTGGATAATAAGTATTTAATCATTGCAGTAAGTCATCCATGAATTCCCTTATTCTGCTCACTTAGTGACCTTTACAAGCTGAATATTTTCTCTTTCTCTCTACCCTCATCTTTCTAAGAGCGATGTCTATACTGTGGTAAAGTACTAGAGAGCTGTAATAGGCATTGAAATTGGCCATAAAATTGGTGGTAAATAATGAGAGTAAATGGGAATTTTCATGGCACTTGTTCAAATCACTCTACTGCAAAAAGTCAGACACTGCCATGAGAAGATGTCTTTTACTGTCAGTCCTGAGAGCTTATGTAAGATAATTCAAAATATTGTATTATCTTTTCCTTGGAAAGAAACTTCAGAACACACACAGTGACACACCAAGAGACCCCATTTGCCAGCAATTAAGTGCAAATGAGCAGAATTGTTCTGAAACCTATTTTCATTAATGAAAATGTTTGTACATATAAGACTTAATGGAGCCTATATCTTCAAATTCTTATAATATTGCTGCTGCTTTAATTGTGTTTTTATAATCCTGTCTTTATGATAGAAACAAAAAGAAACAAGGAGGACACAGCAGTAGTCTGTAGGTTGCAAATGAAGCTGGAGAGCAATTTTGAATAGACCTTGAGAGGAGGAGGAAAGTTCTTTAGCTGAAATCGGTAGTGAAAGTAGAAAGCCTGACTTGGACTGGAGGGGGCTGAAAACAGCTGAAGGCCAGGGAGAGTCTTTGTTTAAAATGGCACAGAGGACCTGTGGAATGTCAAAATGTATTGTATCCAGCATCCTTCTAAACTGCCCACATGCAGGCTTTCCTATTAGGTTTAAAATGTGGGTTTACACCCAATGTCATTTTCCTATGGTATCTCCACAGTGAATTTTGTCCCACAGAATGCCTGTGGTGTGCAGCAATGGATGAAAGAAAGAGGGGAGGCTGGAATATTGTTTGCCTGAAATTCCCTTGTATTCATCACGTCAGAGAAAGTTGCTGATGGTTTTTTCCAAGACACTTTAAGGACTGGCAGGAAATCTCATCTCTCCTAGAGTTCATGAAGTCTCACCCGCTGCAGTAGTAGGGTGGTGGAGCACCCAGACGAAGCCACATCATCCTCATTTTGACAGTGCATTGACTACTGAATGGAGGAGAAAGCTTTCTAATTATTCTGCAGACACTATAGTAAATATTTCATTTAAGTAGTTACAGCTAAACAAAACTAGAATAGTTTTTTGCACTTGAATTTCATCAAGTTTGATTTACTGATGTTCTAGATAATGATTTGCAAACAGGCTGATGTTCATCTTTGTCAGAGGAATAGGGTATGAACCAGTTGGTGTATTTATTGGTCACTGTGAAGTGGCAAAGTTACAGCTATCTTTTTGGAAGACAAGATGGCAACTTCTGACTAATGAACACAAACTGTATGTAGCTGTCTTTATGGATTGATGAACTTGCTAAATATCCCCCTGTCTTTGCTGGAAAGCTTCTTTGGGAGGTTTCACCTCCTCTCCATTTCTCCTTGGAAGTGAATGATGTGTGTGTGTGTGATTTTGCTATTCTCCTATTTTTTTATTTCCTTTTATCCTTGTAACATATCAGTCTTTTCATCTAGTTCTTTTTATTTTGACATGATGTTGAATGTAAGTAGTTTTCAAGGCAAAATAAATGAGAGCCTGTTTCATATCTCAACCTAGATAAAGTTTATCAATAAGCCTATGTGTAGTTGAAAATATGATGTGCTTGTATAGATTTACATATCTGTTCCAATTTAGGCCAGTATTCCTTGTGTCTGGTTAAACAATATGTAGAAGAGGGTCTCGCTGTCTCTGCTCTCTGACTGATACTTTGTGAGGTGTCTGATGTCTTTTTTCAAGATGCGAAACACAGAGTATTGAGCAGTTGATGAATTTGTATTTCTTAATATGAATAAATATAGAAACTACACATCTGTCTATCTTGCTTCCTACACTTTCTGAACATGTATGTAGGTAGCTACATACACAGAATGATCAGATCAGCCAGTTACACATGTCTTTTTGGAACGCCGAAGAGAAGTGGGTATGAACATGTTGGAGTTCATATGGTTTTCAAACAAGGACTCCTAAATTTCAGGGTTCAGAATGAAAACTCAGAAGGTTTGCAATGTAGGTTTCTGTTTGTTCTTTGTTTCCAAAATATTTGCGTATCTGTTTGTTCTGACAAATATGTTCTGACACATTTTAACTGCCCTGTACAAATTAGGAAGAGACAGAGAGAGACTGTGTGCTAGGGAGATGTTTTTATGAATAGTATATTTCATAAGTAGTTATCAAGTATTCAGCTTTGTTGAAATGAAAGCACCTATAAGTTACCATATTGTTCAATATTCTCCTACGTAGTATTTTGGATCTCCACCTTTTCCAGACTTGGTAAGATAGCTAGCACTGTCTAAGCGCCTGTATTCCTGTTCAGACTTTGCAGATAGCCTGACTTCAGAGAAACAGTTGCAGAAATATTCATAAAATCATCAACAGGAGATAAACTGAATTAATATTGGAATTTTGCTTTCATCCTTCCCCTGTCCCCACGCAGAGATGTTCTCCCAGTGTAATGAAGTGGCACCCCACAGTGGTAGACAGGCTCTTGTCTAAGGCCCCCTCCTTCTCATTTTCCACCTACCCTACCCACTCAGTTCTGATGGGTTGTTTCCTGATTTTCCTTCCACGCCTCCAGCCCATGCTCAAGTTTCTAACCATTCTCCAGCGTTATAAATGCTCGTTTGGCACTTCTCAAGCACATTCACTGGGCACCTTGCTGAAGGGCTACGTGTTTGCACCAAAATAGTAGCAGTGAGGTGGTCAGGAAGCACGGCTTTTGGGGATGGGTGAGATAAAACACCAATAGGTTTGTGCGGATGTGCTGTGGACTGTTGTAGGCCATAGGAATGTTTTAGTGATTCTCACTGGTTATAGAATAGCAAGCAACATTTAGAGCATTAATATGGCTTACTGCATTTATCTGCTGCTGATGGGGATATTTTTCCTCCCATTTAAATGACTCAAGACGTCATTTCTGAAAAAAGGGAGCACAGTTTAATACTATATTCAAATTGTTCATCTGGCAGTCAAGGTAACATTGATATTCCTTCTTACATTTAATGATGCCCTTACTGTGTGAACAGAAGCTGCATAGCAAAACAGATAACTCCTGCTTTTGCTGTTGAAGTTGTTTGAACCTGACCCTATCTCCCCTGACTATTTAGCAACAGCCCTCTTGATTAAGATTTATTTCAATTTATTTTAGCTCATGTTCAGGAGCACATTATTTTCTTTACTAGAGAAAATAGTTGTTTTTTCTCTTCTTGTTCAATCTTGCTCTTTTCTATTAGAGCTGAATATACGCAGAAATATATTCTGATTTAGTAGCAGTAGCAGGTGTCTGTGTTAAGGGAGATTTTTGTTACCTTCTGGAGTTTGTAGTGTTTTGTCTGGTATATTGATTATTGGCTGCTGGACAGTTTGCTCAAGGTCATAGATAGGAAACAAACCCAAGTTAAAAATACCCTCATAAAGGATGCCTTAAAGCAGCTCTTTTGAAATTTTGGTACAAGCAAGTAAGCAAACAAGGCAAACCCAATTCTTTTTAAATTCTTTGTCTTTAAAAATGATAGAAATAACCTTGAGTGAGTGGAAATCAGCCTGCAGTAAGTGCCACAGTAACAGTCAGAGCTGCTGAGCTTCCTGCGTTTCTTTGTGATGGGTTATCCTTCTGCAAATGGGTCGTTATGCATCTTACCTTCTCCATAGGTTACAGCATACAATCAGAGCAGAGACGTTGTGCAGCTTTGAGCAGCAGTTAATAAAAGCATTCTTTGTGTTCTTCACTTTGGTCTTTCATTTTATATTCTTCCTAGGAGGGAAGAGCTCCACTCCTACCCTGTCCCCAGTGCTGTAAATTTTACCACAGAATGTTTTGTTAGAAGATATCGAACTCTATTTGGCGCTTTGCTACGCTGATGGGTTTGAACTGATTTTTGTCAGTTAGGTAAGCAGTGACCGGTTTATCACTTGAAGGTTTGGCTTTCTCCTCTGGAACAGTTCACTCAGTCCGCTGATGACTTCTCTCCTGAGAGCCTCACAGAGGTGGGCAGACACATGGTATTATTGGGGTTTTATATGTGATTTATACAACCTATTCAGTCTGCTCCCTGCTAATCCCTGTCTCCTGAGAGCAGTCCAGTCAGACATGAGGAATAGGCTGGATCATGGTACCTCAGGGATGGAAGAAACTCAAGAGGTTGTCATCCCTGCATCAAGATGAGTTGCATATCCTCTTCTTAAAGCCTTTCAAGGTTGAAGATTTCATTACTGCCTCCGCTTATTTATTTAGTGTTTAATTATTTTTAACACGTTACTAAGATCTAAACTCTAGCTTCTTTTTTGCAGTTTAAGCTTACTACTTCTTGTCACGTCTAGTAAGCACATAGAGAACAAATTCTTTTATTTCCTCTTGAAAGTGGCCCTTTTCATACCTGTCTGCTACAGCCCCTCTCTGTCTTGTCTTCTTTAGGCCAATCTCTTTTCGTGTTTTTCACGTTTGCTAAATCCCTGCTCACCCCAGTTTTTTGCTCCAGTCCTTCTTGAGACGTGGTGCCCAGCCCCACACTCAGTGGGACACTAGAAGCTTTCCGAGCGGACATTGCAAGGAGCAGATTACTCACTCTAAGGTGTCTTGTTGGCTGTCGTCTTGGTTGAATGCCCCAGTATGGTATTCTGGTTTTGGCAGTTTTTGCAACAGACAGCATCAGTGACTTGTGTTCATTTTATGGTCTGTAATGATGCCAAGATCCTTTTCTATGGAGACCTGTCTAGTCACTGCCCCTCCGGTGTTTGGAATGATTTTGACATCTTGCTCCCAGCTACTCTCGTGTCCTGGAGGCACTGTAGTCCCTGGCCGTCACCTGGCTGAATGTGTATCCATCGAGTGGCTGTAACGCCGGCATCCCCATAGCTCTGTGGCTGAATGACAAAAGGAGATGCAGACTTCCAAAACTATTCATGTCACCTTTCTGGAGAGCCTCGGAAACACGGGCAGCGCAGGTGGGATGTCTTCTGGGAGCTTTGTACATTGCTAGTTTCTTTCCGAGGAATGTCTTTGCTCCTCCCTCATCACACAGCATCATCACACGTACATGAACATGCTCGTGAAGTTACGTGTGCTGGATAAGCTTGTTGTATGAAGCCTATCCCGTCAGTCTGAATGCCACTGACCGAACATCTTAGGGGAGAAGACCGTCTTTTCATTAACTGTATACATAGTGAGTGTCTATAATTGGCCTGTCCTTGGCCAGGGAGTACAGATGTTACTTTGCTGCTGATCCTACTAACAAAATTAGCAGTAGGCTTTATGATATGGTACTTTTTGCAAAACCAAGAGTTGTTTCTCTTTGAAAACATTGGTGCTAGAGGGCCTGATAAGGTAATAGTAAGAAAGTGGTTAAAGGGTAGTAAAAAAGGTAGATAAATATTTCCCTTTGAAAGGAATGTTCTCCCAATTTAAATTGCTTAAGAATCATTGATGTGAAATTATTTGTCCTATTTGGAGGGAAAGTTAGACATGTTAATGGATCTAAGTAGAAATTTCTTTAAGAAATATTTGGAGGCAAAAAAAAAATAGAAGTAATGAAATACAACATCATTTTTTACTTCATTCCATTTGATGGGGGCTTACAGTCCTCCTTAATCCTTTTTGGTTGTTGATTGTAAGGCTAAAGTTTGCAGTTGGCTCATAGCAATTCTGCTGAAAGCTGAACAATTCGGACAATAAACTCCTTTTCTGTGCAATCTGTTTTTGTTGGGCTTGTCTTGAAAGCTTCTCTTCCAACTCTTCTATTTGTCTCTATGTCAAACTGTGCTGAAAAACATATTTATATCTAGTCAACTGGAATTACTGAAAAATAATTAGGATTGTTCCAAACAGAAAATATATCAGATTAAACTTCCTTTGGGAAAACGCCTCACTGCCTGCTCTGAGTGAACACAGTGATATTATTAACTCTTGGATCTTCTTTCTCTGCTCTTCCTGTGTACTGAAGAGCAGAACAGAGAGCCAGGTGCAGCTACTCACCTTATTGTTTCCCTTACCCGTTTATATTGTCTTCATGGATGTATTAAGGCAGTGGTTGAAATAGGTAGATATACAATATTATGCTGTGCTGGCCCTTAGGAGTTGCAGACAGATTGCTGTCCTAGAGGGAGTTCTAAACTTTCATTCCAACATTTCTACATTTCAGCTTTGGCCACCGGATAAGGAAATATGTCTTGTGCAATGAAGCTGAAGAGAAATTAAATTTTTCTGAAATTAGGGTTATCTTATTTCTGTGGTAATACTTACGCAGAAAGAATTCTTCAGGGTATCTTCAAATCTACAGTGCAGTGTGGCTTGGATGTCGGTGCTTGCAATGAAAATCTATCACATTAGGGGATGCTCACCTCCTGCCTGCATGATTCCCAGTAGTTTTGTGATGAGTTATCTTGCAGAGTGGTGTAGGATTTTAATACAATAATCTGTACATTAGCAGGAGTATGTCATGCCAGGGCTAAACCATCCTGGCCAAAAGAGGAGCCACAAATCCCAGGGCATTAAAATTCAGTAAACTTCAAAATTATGTAAACATAATATATTGCATTAGCTTAGATAGCTAGTGTATTTTTTTGAAGAAGACTTATTTCCTCTCAGTGTTGACCTCAAACCCCAGTACTTCTTGAAAAATATGCTGTAACATTATAAAAAAAACTTGTAAAACTAGACAAGTGTACAAGTCAGGGGGTGGTTTTGGGGTGGAGAGAGGAAATCAGGTTTGGCAGGCTGGGAGTCAAGGCTGGAGCATGCAGAGTCTCTCAAACATGAGCTTCCAAAGGCCTTTGGAGGGTCCCAGGAGAGCTGTGCTGGGTTTCATTTCTCTTTGAGCATGCTTCAAGATTAGATATCATTGAATGTTGCTGGCTTTGTAAGAGTACTGGATTAGTAGTGATTTAGGCTGTTTCACCATACATCTTACTTCCTGGTCAACTTGACTTTCATTTTAAACAGTTTTAGCATTCACTGCTGATTCCTAATTTATGAATTTCAGTAGTAATTTTCAGTGTTTTCCCCATGGTTTCTGGAACAATGGCCAGAAATGCCTGCTCTGCAGCAACATTTTTGGTTTGAGATTGTCAATAATACCTTTTTCTGAGCCAGAAAATCACCATCTCACATTTGAATTGAAAGCTGCCTCTTCTAGCGGAGAGAGAGAATCCATTTAATTTATGCTCTGTTTGGGAGTAGTAAAAGCAAGCTGGGGAGCTCTTTAAGGCAAAATATGTTATCAGTAGTGAAGACCTGTTATTTGCCTTACATAATTTTCCTCAGTTTTGTACTTTGTTTTGTCCTTTAGCACAAGAGTCCTAAATGGTTCAAACCCCCTGACCTCTCCCCTTGCTCGATGTCTAGGGAGATGGGCCAGAGTGACGGACAAAACCAACTGGTCACCTGGGAAAGGTGGCCCTTGTTTCAACAAGGAAATTGTGGGGGATATACAGAAGGTGATGAAAGTGTTCTTCATAGCCTTTATCTATGAAAAAAACCTAAGTGTATGTGTCCTCGCAATAAAACTGATTATTCTGGGCTCCTACCATGGGGAAACAGTCACTTGTCTACCTGTGAATTTGCTTTTCTTTCCATGACTAAGAATTCTCTTTTGCGCTTCTGCCTGACTTTGTGTGCACAAGCCCATTTATAGCAGGAGAGGGAAAGTTAATCCCAACTGAATTTCAGTCACCTTTGCCTTCTGGGATATATAGAATTTCCCTTGAAGTTTGTACCGAGTCTACGGTTGGCGCAAAACAGAGCTACTGGCTCCTTTGATGCTTTTAAGCCTCTGCTCCATCAATTGTGCAGGCTTTTGGTTTATTTCCAAGTTCAGTCCAACATTCTGGTTTTGATCTAGAGACCCTGATGTTATTTTTGATCCTTTATCTTGCTGTAACTTTGTTTCCTTGTGTTTGTTCCTAACGGTGAAGTTGGTTAGGAGCGGAATGATTATTTCAGGCTAAAGACTGCGGTGAACACAGGAGAGGATTTTTTCAGATTCTGGGGCACCTGGATGGTCTGGCAGATCAGGAGTTTCATTTTAGGGAATGCTATGGTATCTTTTTTGTCTAACGCCAAGTGCTGAAGTTGTGACTATTTTAGATGTGTGGATGCTAAAAGATGTTGGAGTGAACATTTCTATTTTATGAAGGAAGGGGAAAAATACAGGATTTGATGGGCTTTGTGTGGATTCTCAGAAGAACAAATCTTTTAGCTCATGAACAGCAGGAAAAACGGAAATCGCCATGTCCAGGGCAGTTCAGTCAGTTGCTATTTAAATGATAAAAAATTCACAGATGAATTTGTATTTTTGTATAAATGGTGTTGTGAGTAGGATACAAAAAGTGCCTCCATTTGCTCAAGGAGTTATTTCCAGATTGTTTTTATACCTTATATATTTGTGACAGAACTTGTGCTTATAGGTAATTTTGAGGATGAGTGCTAGTACTGTTAACTCTTTTATCTTTCTGAGGTAGACTGAAAGCTGTGATTGAAAGATTGAAAGATTATTCTGTGTGTATGTACAATCAAGGCAAATCTCTATTTTTTAAAAGAAGCAGATTCTGAATCCTAGATGAAAGTCATGCTTTACCTTCTGTGGTGTTAAGGTTTTATTTGGCTTTCTGTGGGAATGAAAGTTTATCTGTTTATTCCTTGCCATCATTTTAATGAACTGAGTGGCCTTTGTTTCTATGAAAGAGAAGATTCCATGTGGTGGTCTCACCTAACTCGGCTTCTGATATCCATTTTTTAATTAAGTTCACAGCTAAATATATGCTTTGGGGGGGTCATTAAGGTCTACAAGGATGTCAGGAAGGCAGCACAGTTCCAAAATAATAAAGTCATGTAGCACTACTAAAGATGAACATAGCAGCAGCCTTCTCTCTGAGGTAATGTGGCTTTTTCTTGATTTTTTTCTTTACTTATAAAAGTATTTCATACACTTTATTTTCTGAGTTGCCGCATATGCACAAAGAAACACAGCACTTGCACTTGGCAATTCCTCTGATTTTGCTCTCTCTTCACTTCTGCGTTTGATTTTTCCTCTTATTCCTGCCCCTCGGAGCTCAAAGATGTTTGTATCAAGGTGTTATTCCCAGGCAGGAGTTTCGAGGGTGTGATACTCCTGTTGTTAGTGTCGTGCTAGAAGAGAAATGCCGAGCTGGGAAAGGAGCGCAGTAAGGACTTGATTGAACTCCCATAGGTCTTCCATTGAAGATTCTCATTATCTTGTGCAGACTTTTGTTCGTCTTGCACTGCTTTGTAGCCTTAGTGACTGCAGGGTAGAAAGTCAGCTGCTTCGGTTTAGCACATGGCGTGTAGATTATTGAGTCAAAAATGTCACATTTATACATTTGCTAGTCAGAAATAAAAAAAACCTTCATAAATTTAAAGTTTTATGAGAGAAATAATGAGATTTAATCAAAACAAGAACACAGTCCTTGTTTCTAGTCAGATAAAATGGATAAAACCAATGAATTTTCACCTAAAGGCTGAAACAGTCTTTAAACCACAATTTTTTTTACTTGTCTGTTGGTATGCATGAAGCAGTAATTCCATTTATATGGGCAGCTTTCCTCAGGTATGCACTCATTCAGACATTATTTTTTTTTAGTAATCAGGAGACTTTATGTATATCTTGTGTTAAGTTCTGTCATGCTTATGCATGAAAATGCTGGCTGAAGTGTGAGATGACACTGTTGAGAAGTGCCATCGCTGGAGATCTCTATAAAGATGCTTAAATGCATCCATATATGTGAATGCGCCTGGAAAAAAACAAACAAACAAACAAACAAAACAAAGAAAGAAACAAACAAACAACCCCCTGAAAATTAATTTGTAATGGTCAGAGATGCAATAATGTCACAATCCTGTGTGCAGGGTGAGGTTCCTCTGTGAAAGCTGGGGCAGCCGTGCCCCCTGCTGGCATCTCCTGCCCTGATGTGGGATGCAGCCCGGCTTGGGGAGACAACGGCTGGTGAAAGATAAAATCAGGGGGTGGGGAGCTTGCTTTTTGACAACCTGCCAAAAGATTGGGCTCTGAGAAGGGGGCCAAAAGCCTCAGACATCTCCTGAGTTTCTGGATAAAAACATGGTATTCCTAACACTTGGTTCAAAGCTCTTTAAAATAATTGGGAATCCTTCCAGCAGCTTTCAGGGTAATTTGGATCAGGCCCGCAAGTTCTTGAGACTTCAAGGAATTTAAGACTACGTCTAAATCCAGAAACCTTTTTTCTCCCAAGGATACTAAATTCTTTATCATTGGTTAGTTGCGGCATATAGGCAAAAAGTGTTTTTAAGAAGCTAAAGGGTGTATAACAACAATAGTCTTATTTTATAGAATAAATATTAGATTGGCAAAACTGCAGTAAACTATTCTTTATTTGATCAAATTTTACACAATTATATATATTTTTATACAATTATGTCTATTTCTTTTCACCATTAATAAGTGTTATTCTTCCCAGAAATCCATCAATAAAACCACCTCTTTTGTTTTCATTTTTCTGCTCTTCTGTGTTGTCACGTTCCAGTCAGTTTCGGATTTGCAGAATTTAATCACTTAGATGGGTGCAGTAGTCCTCATTAGTATTCAAGCATAATTTATTTTATTATTTATTTTATGTCACTTATTTAAAATTGAATGTTTTTAACATTTTTTTCCTTTCTTTGTAAATTTAGGTGGAGAACAGACCAAAGTATTATGGAAGAGAGTAAGTATTTTACTCTTTTAAGTATCTGTTGAGTGCATCCAAAAGTTGTTGTTCTAGAACTAAAAAAAAAGACACAATGGAGGTCTGACAAAATATTTGATTTTACCTTTCACTTCAACTGGGAGCTAAATCTATTGAAAGCCTAATAATTTAGCTATATTACAGTCCAGTAGTGCTGCTCACAATGCACAGACTGTGCTGCTATGTAGGACTGCATGTTTATTTTGCTTTTTTCGGGACAATTTGGAAAAGAATTACTGTCTGTAGTATCTCTTCCTTTTATTTTGGTTGTTGCTTTAACCTCCCAGTGGTCCTGCAGTGGCCTGGGGAA
The DNA here is from genome assembly GCA_002844005.1 of Limosa lapponica baueri. Lineage (NCBI taxonomy): Eukaryota > Metazoa > Chordata > Aves > Charadriiformes > Scolopacidae > Limosa > Limosa lapponica. The sequence goes on from KZ505862.1 coordinate 570,636, forward strand.
GAGAGAAGCAGCTTTCCTCCCTCACTGCCTTTTTGTGTATGTTCCTTTACTTTCTCCACCCTACGTGGTTGTGGAAGTATATGTGTCCACTACTGCATGTCTAAATGCTGTTCTCCCTGCTAAACTTACCAGGTCCGAAATACCCAAGAAGGTGGTGTATTTTTGTTGTGAGGAAAATAATGGACCACTAGAGTCTAATTTCTTTGTGCTCAGCAGTCTTCTTGCCAATAAATAGCTTGAAGGAGACTGGATCCTGCATTGGTGTGGAGAATTGGGCAGGTGAAGTTGAAGGGAAAAGACACTGCAGCGACCACCCAGATATTCTAGTTAAGCAGCATTTGCAGAGCTGCCATTTGGCCTTTACTAGAGTGATCTGCTGAGGCACTAGCCCTTATCGCTGGCTAAATTACTTACAAGCCATGTTCTATTTTTTCTTCCATCCCAGACACATCATCTGTGTTTAATGATCCTTTTCTCCTATCAAAAAGCTCAAGAGCCAGTAGCTTTGCCCCTAATTACTGAAGTTTCATTTTTTAAATATTATCTTTGACAAGAGGGAATTCAGATCTAGCCACTAGAGTACAACAGAGCTGAAGACAGTACCTACCTGAGTAACCCACCACACTCCCTACGGCAGGACTTGTGAAACCATTACAGCAATATTTAATCCAGGAACTTTCCTGGCTGTTGACATGCTGCGGGTTTGTGGAGCACTGGGGCTGGCAGGAACTGTACCAAGGCACCTCAGTGAACCTGCCCAGGCAAGATCACATTAGTTATTATCATTTGGAAAGATTTCAGGACCACTGGGGACAGTCCTATAAAATCAGTTGACTCAGTGCTCAGTAGTGCTTGGAAAGAAAATCAGAAAGGGAAAGAAACAGAAAATACATAATTATATTACTATACGAATCTGTGATGTGGCTGTATTATAAATAGTGCATGTGGTTCTGGCCCCTTGCTACCCCTTCCTCCTGCCTCCTTTTTAGAAAGGTTATAGGAGAAATGGAAGGTGCAGCAAAGTGCAACAATAGTGGAGCAAAGGGATGCAGCTCCTGCCATACGAGGAAAATGAACAAGTCTTCCTCAGTGGAAGTCCACGAGAGGGACGTACACAGCATCCCTCTCAAGTTCATTGCCACGGGGTGCTGCGGAGGCCGAAAGCATAAAGATATCAAAGGGTTTACAAGTGAGATTCTCAGAATTATGAAGGGTAAGGTCACAGCTGATCGGACACAACTTCTGGCTAAAATGGTGATGGATGGACAGGGATGCGAAGTGAAAGAAATATGTCACTGCTTCTGTACTCTTTCCGTAAGCATTTATTGTCGGCTACTGTCAGAGGCAGGCATCTGAGTTGAGGGGATCTTCTACCATGTACAAGCTGGTTTTATGCCATTATATGAATGTAGCAAAAAACACCTATGAGAAAGCTTCGATTACCCAGTGCTTACCACCCATAGTTAAATAAATTTCCCAGGTGACCCAAGTGGTTTCTTAAATTGATTACCAGAAGAGCTCTTTTATCTAATATGTAACCTAAAGCGTGTTATATTTTATAATGAGCTTCTGGTGGCAAATAGCCTATGCTCATTATTTTTAACTAGAGTTATGAATGGCCATGAGTTTACTGGTAAAGATATGCTTAAATTGTGTCATCTAGGGGATGCTCATTTCAATTTGGATGTGGCAGTAAATGACTGTGTCCCTACCAGTACAGACTGAAAGTATGAATCAATTTACATCATCTTGAATGGAAAGTCACTCTGGAAAGATCACCTAAGTGTAATATTTCCAACATGTATTAGTTGTGAGAAGACAACGTAAAGAGAACAGAACAACAATTGCATTTACAGCCAGTGTGTTTTTCTTCTCTTTCACTACTGAGCCAGAGGCAATGTTAGAAATGCGCCACTTCATACGTGTTGTCAGAAAAGAGAAAATGCTGAAGGCCAGTAAATTTTAGTGCCTTTTTCTCCGACAGCAGCAAAAATAGAAACTTTCAAAACCTCTCAGCAGACTCTTGGACTTATCAGTTAGCAAAATGTGTGTGGGAGTTAAGACTCAAATTGCTGTAAAGGCTGCATTTGTACTTATAGAGAGATCACTGCTAAATATTGATTATTGTAAGGTTAATTGTGCATCCTAGGGCTTCCTTTCTTAAAATAGCAATGACAAAAGAATCGGAAAAGTATTGCTTTTTTTCCAACATTGAATGAGGAACTCACTGAAACATAGGAAAGAGTATTTTTCCCAAGGCTACTCTTTATCTACTAGTTTAATATATAAAAGCTATAATTTTGAGTAATTGTTGCCATTTTTTGTCTCTGTTTCCCTTAAAAATTTGAGGAAGCAATGTTAATATAAAAATAAAGCAAACTGATAATAAGAATGACCTCTCATTTTAATTTTAACTCATCTCCATTTAAAATAAAATAATGCCTTTGTGTCTACTTTTCAATTCTGTTGTAAGACCTCTAGAAAGAATACAAGGAAGAGGGGCACAGACTCGTAGAGGAGAAAAGTTGTGAAAAGATGGGGCATTTACAGAAAAAAAATCTTTGGGTGCGGTTGAAGTATCATTCTGGCTTATACTGACTGAAACTGCACATACGGTGGTAGTTTTTGTTTTGTCTCTGTGCTGGACTTGCCCAGGCTGGATGACTGTCCCGCCACTTCTAGATGCTTGGACGCTGTCCCGATGGCTTAGATCACGATGCTCTGCAGTGCCGAAGTTTTCGGATGGTGTCTGGGGTGGAGGGGGAGGTGTTTCTGGTCGGATTGTTCTGTAAGTCACTGAAATGTCTTCCCTTAGGTTTCATGGGATCATTTCTCGGGAGCAAGCAGATGAAATACTTGCTGGCGTAGAAGGAGCGTATATTCTTAGAGAAAGCCAGCGGCAACCCGGCTGCTATACTCTTGCTCTCAGGTAAAAGGTGTTTTAATAGAGGTTTATAGTTCAAATGTAAATGCGTTTAATGGAGGGGATTATATCAGTCCCTTTCGAATGAAATCTATGTCCACCATTACTTAATCCACTTCACGGTGTCAGAGTGATTTTACACCCTCTTGTCAGCAGTTTGACCATCGCAGTAGTACAGGAATTCAGTCACTCCTTTAGCACTTGGCTAGGAAGTCCCTTTTCAGAAGTAGACTGTACCAGTCTTCAAAGTTTTTTCTACCTAGAGTAGCTTTTACAACCTTGAGTGTTGTAAAGATGGAGCTTCTCCCTGGAAACCGTACAAGAGATGTGAGTGAGTACAGAACAGGGGAGTGTCCTGGCAGAGGACACAGCCAAGTTGTCCTCTGAGCTCAGTGATGTGTTATACACAAACATTGGCAAACGTCAGCAATAATAAACCTGGATAAACCTGGAAAATCATGAAGTCTAGAGGCTGACCAGCTGTCAAAGGCAGCGTGCTGGACTTCGGTTTTCTTCCCTGACTGGAATTCAAGCTTGCTGTAGAAATACAGTGTGAAGCATGGGATGCTGCTGCTCAAAGAAGAAAGAGTCTGCTATTCAACTAAATGAAAAATTTAGTGGGAGCCCAGGGTACAACCGCACTGCCCCTTACAGGTGCCTTTCCTTGAAAATACAGCCGCTCCTGGCTTAGCTGTGCCATTCAAAAGTCTTAACGGTGCTGTGGGTTAGTTGCAAGATGACAAGATATTTGTTGGGTTTTGACGAAACAAACTCCTTGGCAATATTTTACAATGTTGATAGCATTATTACTTCTGTGGGATACACACAAAATAAAAGTCTGCATTTTTACCCTTCTGCTGGTAAGCCAGAAGGAAAAATCCTTTAAGGAGTTTAGCCCAAGTAGCTGTGATATGATGCTGAGATCATCCTCAGAAATCGTATTGATGTGCAGATGGTAGAGCTGGAAAAGCTGGTGAGTCATGCCAACTAAAAAGTGGTGTAAATTAAAAGCAACTTTTGTCAGCTGAAAAAGAACAAACGTAATTTTTTAGGGCTTTGGAGAGAGATTTCAAAATAAAGAATAAAAGAACTACTAAAGGATGGGGATTATGGCGAAGTGCCTGTTGTTTTGACACAACAGCATGATTTCTAAATCCATCTGGACAATTATTTGTAGAATCAAAAACTGAATTTGAGTATAAATTGAGAATTCATATGAAAAATGTGGGTGAAAAAATAAGAGGCTTAAACAGTTTGATTTGAATGTGCAACAAAGTATTCAGAGATACGCACATTTGATGCAATATAAGGAACATTTAATGTCGTGTCTTTGAATCCTTTAATCAACAGTGGGATTCCAACCTCGGTGTTATAAACTGAATACCCTGTAGATTACACCTGCCATAAATAGCGCTATAGTTAGCCCACAGAACTTTGAGTGTTTAATTGGGCCCCTGAATTAGGAGCTCGGTCTCCCACGCTTCCTGCCAGAGGGTGATTCAGACCCTTAGGATTTGAATTTCTTGCTAGAGATGCCCATCTCCCTTCATACTGTAAATGTGTCGATGGTGGTTAAGCATCCACTTTCCGCACCTCAAAAATGTTTCAGGAATGAAGAGCCCTTAACACAATTGTGGGTCCTGGTGTAAGGTCTTCTGAATGTAAACATTCAGAACGTTGCTGCGGTAGTCCCTCTAGGATTTAGATTTAAACCACATATGTGTGGGTCATGTAGCTTGTTGTGGAGATCTGACCTCAGTTCTGTAGCCCAGTCCATATGATGCAGTCGAGTCTGAGTTTGAACTGGAGTTGGTGTCTCCACAGAGATCCAGTTCCAGCTGTGTGCGTATTCCATATGTAAACCAGACATAGACTCATCAGTGAAATTACCTCCTAAGTGTTTTGCCAGTATGACTTCTCTCTCTCACTCTTCCCTCTCTTTCTTCCCTCCCTCCTTCTTTTCTGGTATTTGCAGATTTGGTAATCAGACCTTAAACTACAGGTTATTCTATGATGGGAAGCACTTTGTTGGGGAGAAAAGATTCGAATCAATCCATGATCTAGTTACAGATGGCTTGATAACATTGTATATAGAAACAAAGGCTTCTGAGTATATTTCCAAAATGACAACGAACCCCATCTATGAACACATCGGATACGCCACTTTGCTTAGAGAAAAAGTGTCCCGGAGGCTGAGCAGAACAAAAACCGAATCAAGAAAAGCAAGCGTAACGAGTGAAGAAAATACCCCAGTTGAAAAGGTAAGTATTCAGTTTAAAATTTTGGCAATTAATACCAGTCCTTCTATCAAATCTGAGGGAAAGAAGTGTTTGTCTAAAGACCTGTTTCTTTTTTTCTATACTTCATTAAGTATTACTATCCCACTGAAAAGTTTATATCCCATTAGAGTGATCTTGGCTCCAAACTAATATTTGACAGGAGCTTATGATGAAAGCTTAGAAAGTAAGTACCAAATGCAAATGTTTTCACTGTGTAAAAAAAAAAAGTATCTATATATACTGGTTAACTTAAGAACTGCATGTAAAATTGTTCACAAGTTACATGTCTTTGTCCATGTATACTCAAGAATATTCCACAGTAGGATTATGAAACGGGTTCCCATTGACCCTTCACCACAGCTCAAGTTTGTTATCTTTCCATTCACAGTGCAAAGCTCCTCTTTTCTGCCAAGTCTTTGGTGGATGGGTCTCAAATTGGGATATTGTGTGTTTTCTTCCCTTTCTTCTCTTGGGTCTCAAATCGGGATATTGTGTGTTTGCTCCCTTTCTTCTCGCTCTTCTCATTTGAAGTGGGCTTTCCTTGATCTCCATCTCTCATATGCCCGTATTCCATAGCGTTGTATGGACTAGGATTTATTTACCTGATGATAAATTGGGAATTTTGTGCAGTTAGCAGCCATCTGAAGATATAAAATTAGAAATTCTTTTACATGTGAGAAACAGTCTTGTAAGCAGTGACATGTGGGTATTTTCATTTCCCAGGTGGTAAGGCATTAAGAACTGTCAAACAAAACTTTTTTTTTTGAGTGCGGCGTTTGTGCTGAATTGACTTGCTGACATTTGTAAGTGTACTTGTGCAGTGTAACAGATGATTTTAGTGTTCAGTGTGCTGGTTAGCTAGTTGGGAACTAGAGGTGGTTTGTATTTGGGAAGCAGGGAGTGAGTTTGCTGTCAGATAGTAATACTGAGCGTGAAACAGGTCAGCGTTTTTTTGTGTATCCTTATCACTCTAGGACATTTCTAGCATGGTTATTATCTCTTGGGTTCACATATCTGTAGCAGCTGACTTTACTAGTTTGGATTTTGCAGGAGTAATAATTGATCGTGTAACTGTAAACCATTAATCCTCTGTAAACAAATGAATTCCACTTACAATGACATCTTCTAGGGAAGGCATACTGCTGCAGGGAAGGCCTTTGGAGAATGGCATGGCAACAAGTCCTCCATTCAAGTGTTATTTCAAAATGAATCCACTTTGGTTCAGTTAGATGGTATTGTAATGTGCAAGAGGAGTGGATGCCACAGAGAAGGGCTTCGTGCTTTTTCAGTTGATTCTTGTGATTGGACATTGGCTGGTTGTGAGTGCTGTAACGGACAAAAGAAAGTGCATTTTGACTTTATTTGAGGCAAACCAAGGAATAAACGTAGTGCAGTATGACACGCATTTTCATGTAGATGTTTTTGTGTAAGGTAGGAAAATGCTCCAGAGGATGTTCTGGAAAAGTTTCTTTTATATCGAGAAAATACTGGACCATCATTGAGATGACTGTAAACATTATTACATGGCTGTAAAGTAATAAAGCAATCATGACAGTTGAAAATCATGCTACATTCTCTAGGAAATCAGGAGAATATTTTTTTGCTCAAGGAAAAACACAATTTCAAAATTGTGTTCGGTTTTACTTACAGTTCTTGCATTTGAGGAGCAATTGTCCTTTGTATCTCTCAAACTCCTCTCAAAGACTTCAGAGGAGGTTTGTTGTATTTGGTTATTCCATATATTTCCTAACAGATGGTGGTTTTTGTTGCACTTGGGGTTGGATGTTGTTTTTCAGGCTGGGCAGTTTCGAGTGAGTACTGTAAAAACTCTTTTGAAGCAACAGAAGGCAAACTGTTGCTGAAGGAACCCCTGCCCTCTCTCCTTCACCACTGCCTTTTTGCTGATGTACAGTTTATGCAGCTACACAGTACGTGACACTAGAAACTGGGTCCAGATTAAAACTAACTCAGCCAGAAAAAAAAACGTGATTTTTTCAGCCAGATCTGCTGCCTGATCCACCTCATGTGGGTGGAAATGCAGCACAAAGGAGAGGGCAAGACTTTCATCTGATGACAGCTCCAAAAAAGATGATCTTGGCTTAAAGTGAGTGCAGAGCTGCATCCTTAGCTCCAGGTACCTGTGCTTGAAAATGTTTGGACTTGATGAAACTTGCTATAGATAGTGAAAATACACCTCTGGGCCTCGTTAGTGGTTGGATTAGAATTGTAGAATCATAGAATCATTTAGGTTGGAAAAGACCTTTAAGATCATCAAGTCTAACTGTAAACCTAGCACTGCCAAGTCCACTACTAAGCCATGTCCCTAAGCACCATGTCTACACATCTTTTAAATACCTCCAGGGATAGTCACTCAACCACTTCTCTGGGCAGCCTGTTCCAATGCTTGACAACCCTTTCTGTGAAGAAATTTTTCCTAATATCCAGTCTAAACCTGCCCTGGCACAACTTGAGGACATTTCATCTCATCCTGTCACTTGTTACTTGGGAAAAGAGACCAACTAGGTCTCCTTTTCTATTGCAGCTGAATGAAATTAAAGTGTATAAAGTGTTACTTACCTCTGAGGTGGTTCAAGATGCGAAAGGCAGTAGCATGGGTCCTCACCCTACAAGGATTAGCGCTCATGTAATTTTCTGTACGTGCAAGCCTGGGCTGCGTGGCTGCGCTGTCGTGTAAAAATAGCCAGCTTCAGCTAAGCCATTACGTTGTTGGCAACCCTCCCACTGCGGGGAAGCAGCAGAAGGAGGAATAGCAGCTGTTTGTGACATAATTTTCTTGCCAGGAGGAGTAGGAGCAATCACAGCTACAAGAGGCGCGGGGCTAAAGAGGCAAGGTGGTCTGCTCACAGGCTGAAGACCTGCAGTAGCAGCTGAGGCCTCGCTATTGATGATTAGGACTCCCGATGGGCTTCTCTACTGGTACCAGTAGTTTTCCATCATCTTTCGAAAATCCATGAGCAAAAACGGTTACTCCAGCTAAATTATTAGCAACTGAAACAAATTCACAGAAGTCTGTGTGTTGAAGCCGACGATGGTTGATTTTGCTTCATATGTTACTGGTAGAAGCTCATGAGAGGTTTGGGTAGCAGACAAAGACTCAGGGGTCATCATTCCCATTTCTTCCTCACAGTAACCTCACATAAAGTATGGACTGGGCTTTGGAATAATCTAGTGAAATACCGACTATTTGTCAGTAATAGCATACAGGGACAAAGGGGGATAAAGGGATTTTAATGCTTGTTTTTATATAAACCTTAGAAGTCCTCTAAAATATAAAAATAATATGGGGAAGTAGTAGTTCAACAGGAGTTGTATCAGATGTTTTGCTTGAGGCTGTCATGTGTTGTACAGCATTTTAGACAAAGGCCATGGTCTGCCCACAAATCAAAACCTTCACCCACTTCAATTACTCCAATAAATTTCAGACCTTTAGAAATAAGTGAATGAATATTCAATATTCTTTGCTGCATGTGTGAAAAATCATTGCATTTTCTGTAAAGTGTGTTTTCTCTGGCCAATTGAACAAGTAAAATGTCAATTTTTTTATTAATAATTGAGCTGGTTTATTTGAAAGTGTTGCCTGGAGTATTTTGAATGTTTCAGAAATGATGGAGTGGGGGAGAAAGCCACACATCCAGGACAGAAACTTCCATTATTTCTCAAGAGGAACTTGAGAATTCAGCGCTCTTAAGGTTAAGCATCAGTACTCCTCTCACAGATTAGGCTTTTTACAAGTGAGATTTTGTTTTATACTGAAACCAATTCCAGAGTGTGAAAGTGCAGCTGAAGGCATTAGTCTCCTTAGCGGGTTTGTTAACAGCATCCAGGAAATCTGCTCATCCTGTTGCCTCCCACGCTGACAGTGGAGATTATTCAATGTCTCAGTCACTCCAGCACTGCTGCTCCCCGTGGGGTAGGTCGATGGAAGGGGACCACCAAGGCACGGGCTCACAGGAGGAGCACGCATCCGAATGAAATGTCTTGGTTCTGCCTGGGGTACCTGTCTGTTCCCATAATGGTAATTTATTCGAGGTTGTAATTAGTGGAGTCATGCCTATTCCAGAAGCAGGGTGTGATACGTGGGCTGGATTAAGCTGTTGTTGTACATGCCTTTTTATCCAACAGTTTTTGTAGCACGCCTAAGAAAACGTTTATGCTTTAAGATCCTTAATGCCAACACTTAATCCAAAAGTTATTTCTGTCTGGATGTAAAGAGGTGCTAGATTCATAGACATGGATTCCAAATTTTAGTCTGAACAGTTTAACAGATCTTTAATCTGAAAGGAGCCACGATGATTTTTAGGAATGAAGTGTTGTGGGAGAGCAGCATGCTGCAAGCACTTTCTTAGCAGTGTAGGCAATTGTCATTTTAACAGGATCCAGCTTCAAGAAGGATTTTGGATAGAGAAGTAGTTTTTTGTGCAAAGAACGTTTGAGGATTGTACGTTGCCTGTTTAGGGCTGTGATTTAGGCTTGGGCAAGTTGTGATCGCCTGCTTCCTGTTTGCTCTGCTTATGGAATGCTGTACTTGGGGCAAAGGAACGTATACTAGAAGATGTAGGGCAGATAAGTACCTGGTACTGGTAAGTGCTGTAATTAATTACCAGTATTTCACGTTACTGGTGAATGTAGGAGAAGTGTAACTTGCTGTAAGCAATTAATCTTCACATGCAGGAGAGAAAAAATTGCAGGACTCTGTCAGTAAAATATGTAGTTCTTAAACATCTATCACAATCACATACCAAGTTATCCTGCAACCGCTGCCCTTACTGCATCAGCTGTCTCTGTGTCCGAGGCAAGGAGGAAAAAATCTTCATTTCTAATCCTGCTGTGGCAAGTGTAATTTGGGAAAATACATTCAAAGAATTGAAATGCTGGAAGCAAATGCAATCTGGAATTTCATGAGCACCTGAAGGAGGTAAAAGCTGTTACACTTGCTGATGAGAAACCGTCCCTGCTCCCTGCTCTTGCACTTTCATTCCCACTCCTGTGACCTGCCCTGTGTGCTGCCGCAGCCACCCCGTGCCTTGGGTGGGAGCTGGAGGCTGGGACACGGTGCCCTGTGCCAGGCAAAGGCTGTGCTCCACACCTTGTCCCTTCGCTCCGCTGGTCTTACGCAGGAGCATCTCCTGGGTTTGGGTTGCCTTATTGCTCCTCAGGTATTCCTGTTAGCACGGGGGACGTGAAGAGAACAGGAGACTGGAGTTAAAGAAAAACTTTGGCAGCGGTTCAGCTTAAAGAATTTGCAAAATGAATAATCTTAACCTATCTGACAGAGGACAAACTGTTGGTAAATGCAGTAAAGATTAAGGAAGGTTTTGTCAGTGCCAGGTCTCCGCTTACTTGGATCGTGGCAAAGTTCCCATCAACTTCTCTCCAAGCAGGATCTGGCTCCGTCAGTTCAAACATACCAGTTGTACATGAAATATGAGTTTTCTTAGAGCCTGGGCTGGAGTGCTTGTTCTGCTCTCTGGTTGCAAGTACATGCCAGGAGCAGCAAGAGGCGCTTAACCATGATGGTCTGTAAAGAATAGTGTAGCAGTTTGAGCTAAAGCAAGAGCAAGCTGTACCCGGAGACTTCACTTAACAGCAAAACAGTGTGGAAAACTGGATATTGCTGCTTGACATGGTGACCTCTCTATCTGTTTTGCTGGAACTCATTACTGGGCATTTAAGTGCAAATGACAGAGCCCATAGTTAATACTGCAGCTAGAACTGAAGAGCTGAAATGATAAGCTTATTACGGCGTCTGGAAGGTTGTAGGTTTCCTCGGCAGAAAATCCCACACAAATAACAGACAGATAAGAAAGCTATTCCTGTTAAAGCAAAGGTGACTGAAAAGGAAGAATAACTTTGCTAGAAGTAGTAGTTGGTATTACTGTCCTCATTAGTCATGCTGCTCACACGCAGTTTCCCATAGAAGAAAATGCAGAACTACCAGGAAAGACTGTTTTCTAACATCCTTTAATTGGAGGTGTAATCTCGTTATGGAACTAAATTTTTTAGGGGCACTGTGGTTTTCCTTACATCAAAACTGCACGAGAGACAGCCAATTTTGTGAGAACCTCTGGTTTGGTTCAATTTTTTTAAGTATTTATACTTCTACATTGTTATTCACACCACGTCCCTTTCTGTAGGCCTCTCAGCCTCATCCTACCACTCCATTTTTGTCTCTTCATTGAATTTTCTACAGGTAGTGCTGTTAGACAACGATAAAGAAATCTTTTCAGTCTTTCATTTATTCATTATTCTTCCCATTCTGCAGCTCCTCTAAACCTCTAATGATCCTATTACAGGTTGATAGCTAGTGTTTAACTCTCTGCTGGGATGTCTATCCAGATGTTGAGCATGTCCTTCCACATGAGGGCTGCAAGGTACTGGAATGTCCTAGCAGCGGATCATCGGGTTAAGAGAATAGTGGGCAGAAACATCTGCTCCTGCAGACTGTGGGCTGGAACCACACTGGTAACCTGACCTGGTGTCTTTTACACTGCCTTCAACTCCCTGGTATCTGCAACAGGCTTGGTCAGAACAAATTAAAAATTGTTCTGCAGGGACATAGACAACCCACCACCTTCTTTTAGCAGGGGTTGCAGTTTCACCCTTGTATGCATATCTGCAGAATTCACAAGGGACTCCTCCCCAGTTGATTTTCCCTGGAAGATGCTCAGACACCACGCTGATAAGCCGCAACGTAAAGCCTGTGTATAAAGGTGGCCTTTATCTGCAGATTTCAGTAATACATGCAGTGATAAAAGGTGTGTGGCATTTTTGCTGCTAGAAGCAACTAACTTACACATCATAATTCCTTTCATCAGTCACTCCTGCTTGTCCTGCAAGAGTAGTAGTATACACACAGGTAGTACATGTATGTAGTTAATTGTAGCATGCCCTGACATGAGTACTCAACTACATGCCCCACTGTCTTCTTTAAATAATTGTTAGCAATTTAGTACTGATTTAATTCAGAATACTCTTTGGTATTATACCACAGTGAGGAAGAGTTTATATTAATACAGTACATCTACCAGTATATGTATTTTAGTAAGCAGTTTTATATTTTGAGTGACAAATACCATCTTACTGAAAATATAGCTCGCCGATCATTTTCTTCTGCCTTTCAACATTGGCATTCTTTTGTATTTTTCAGCTGTATCTCTTTACAGCTTCTTTTTTGTTCAAAGCATAAATATGAAGTAGGCAATATATAAGAAATAAAAATAAGAAAGCTACCAAAGTAAAATAACGGAAAGTATCTTTTTTGATTCCTTCTCTCTGGCTGTCTATGTTTATGCACAGGAAAAGGGATGCTGCTTTGTTGTTTACTGTGGCATTCCTAACTAATAATTAATGTTTCGCCTGATTAGGCAAGGATTTTGAGAAGAATAATTTGGCTCATTTTAACAGTAATGGAAATCGAGGGAATCAAGAGAAAGAAAGGTTCCATTGCAAAGTATTTACTTACAGTGCTTCCCTAAGCTGTTAACATCTCTCCAGGATCCTGGTTTATGTTATGTTATTACTGTCAGCTTAGGATTCATGACTTTTGCCTTAAGCAGAATAAGTGATATGATTATGCCTGAAGAGAGCTCCTAAGTTGTAGACAACACTGATTTACACAGATGACACAATGCGACAGATATGAACTGATCCACATACTACTGAAATTAATGGAAATACCCCCAAAGACTTCACTGGGTCTTGGAGCACTTCAGGGCGCTGCTAAGCATATGGACCAAAGGTGAATATGAAGTTTGTTACCACCAAAGTGTTTCCCAATCCAGTGTTTTAGAAAGGTAGCCAAATGGAAGCAGTGCGAAAGCTTCATACCTAAATACCACAAATGTAGATTGAAATTTTGTCAAATGAGAATATCAGGTGAGTAATAAAAGTGATTAGATACACCAGAAGTGGTTATAGGAGTCCTAAAGCAAAAGCCACTTGGCTCTTCAAGTACAGTACTACATCTGCAGCTAGGCTCTGCTGAATACATAAATTAATCTTTTCTTGGGTATTTTCCTGTTATGAGCTTAATAAAAAGCTAAATGTTTGTTGCATAAAACCCATGCTTAGTTTGATGTATTAAAGATAAAAGCCTTATATGAGGATTTTTTTGTGTTGGCTTTTACACTCTGTACATAGTTTGATGGTATTAAATTAGTATAAACAAACTTCCATAGCGATTGGGATGGAGCCTTCAGTGTAAACATTTCATTTGTCTAGTCACTGGAAAATGAAAAACCATTTTTTAAGTAAAAATCTATACTTGATTATCTCACATGAATCTTGAGATGCTGTGTAGTAATAGGCAGTAAACTTTTACAAATGCCTCTAAACTGCCATGTATTGATCTTGGAAGTCAAATGTTCAACTTCTTAAGAATAAGAGAGATATTCATTTCTGTTAATGGAGGACTTCGAATTAGTGTCAAAAAGAAAGTGTTTAAATAGTGACTAATATTTACCCTTTATATTTTGTTCAGAAAATAAGTGGGTTTAGTGATGTGCTTGTTTACATCATACATTTGCTTGGCTAATTATAAAGAAACAAACCAACCTGTCCTCTTTGCTCACGCATGACAAGAGATGGTAGGCCTGAAATAACAGTGATTAACATTGCAGGTTAGCTATTAAGGGACAAAAAAAAAGAACAGTGAAACAGTGGGATGGCGTGCCTAAGGAGGGGAGACAAAATCTCCCTCATCATGAGGCATAGAAACACGTTAGAAAACATCTGGGAGCAATGGCACAGTTAGTGCTGACACCTGAGGCAGGCAGGAGAAAAGCCTCCTAAAGTACCTTCTCCTATTCCACCATGGTTTTCTGTGCCTGAAAAAGTATTGTTTAGGCTCTGATGCATCTTGTCTAGATGAAGACATCTTACCAACATAGCTAAGGTGAAGTTATTTGATTCCTCCCCGTTGAGGGGAGAGTACATTCCAGCCTAGAGAAGAGAAGGCTCTAGTGAGACGTTACAGCAGCCTTCCAGTACCTACAAGGGGTCTACAGGGAAGATGGGGAGGGACTTTTTATCAGGCATTGTAGTGATAGGACAAGAGATAAAGGTTTTAAACTGAAAGAGGGTAGAATTAGATTAGATATTAGGAAGAATATCTTCACTATGAGGGTTGGTGAGATACTGAAACAGGTTGCCCAAGGAGGCTGTGGATGCCCCGTCCCTGGAAGGGTTCAAGGACAAGTTGGATGAAACTTTGAGCAACCTGGTCTAGTGGTAGGTATCCCTGCCCGTGGCAGCGGGTCTGCAACGAGATGATCTTTAGGATCCCTTCCAAGTCTAACCAATCTATGATTCTGTGATTCAGTTCTGAATCGTCACTTCACTAGTGAGAAATTAACTGCAGTTATGATCCTAATGTCCAAGGCTTCCATGAAATGCTTAATGCTAGCCAAGATACACTTACTTCTTCCTCTTCTATATCCCGCGTGCTCTGGAGACCTTCTGCCAAGGAATGTCTTGGCTGGCTTTCTATGTCCCTACATGCTGACTGGCACTTGTCCCATCACGCTCTAAATATTACCCTTTCTGAGCATAAAACATGTATGTCAGATCCACTGAGCATCTTTTCCAATATTCAGGGTGCAGAAGGTCTCACCCATGAGGCACGTGGGCACTCAAGTGAAGTCAGGTGCAGAGCCCAAGCAAATGTCCTCTCTTTGATCTGGGCTCTCAACACGGAGAGCCAGTCAGCAGCCTGCACCCTCACCCTGCAGCTGGGAATACTGGGAATCCAGGTGTGGGGATCTCCCCAGTCACCTCTAGGCTGGGTCAGCAGCTATCAGTTGGCCACAGTCTCAGCCGCAGGGCTAGCAGAGCTCGCTGGAGCTGCTAGGCAGGAGGAGGCAGCAGCCTGGGCAGGATGACAACTAGTAATGGCCACAGTGAAGCACATGCTGTTGACAGTGTTCTCAGCTGAGGCTTGACTACAAAGGTCAGGAACCAGTGCTTTTTATAACTGCTAATATTTGGAAAAGAGGACATTGTGGTGTGAAAAGTAAAAATCGTAACAATGGGCTCTTTCTTGTAATGTATTCTCAGCCCTGGAGAACAGTGGGACTGCTCACGGTCGTCAGCGTGGGTTATGTAGAATGAATACTGCCAGTTAGACTTGATTGCCTTTTTGATAGATTTACAAAAGTACTGAATGAAAAGAATGCAGCAGATGCAGAATAATTGGATTTTTAGCAAAGTAGTACAATGTCTCATGAAATCATACTCTTGACATTAATTCAAATTGCTTGGCGCATGAACATGGTCACATGGACCAAAAATAGGTAGAGGAATTTCAAGCAAAGAATAAAGATAGGCAGCAGCTTGATAAGCTGGGGAAAGGTGGCTGATGAAGTACTGCAGGGATGGGAGTTTAATTTAAGATTTTTATTGATCTGGAAAAAGTGCAAACAAGACATTACCGAAAACTCAGGATGGTTTGTGCTATGGTGTGACTCAGTATAGCAATTTAATCCCTGGAAACATAATGAGCGTCCATGACAGAAACATCAGGAGAATCTCAATTAGAAAATGTAAGAAGACAATTTGGCATATTTTAAGCACATGAAAAGGGGGCAAGCCACATACATACGTGGATTATCTCTTCTGTCAAGAGTGAGAGGGTTGCTTGCATTTAAGCCAGGTGTGCCTCTATTAAGCAGAGGCTAGAAGCGAGGAAGGAGAACACTGCCATAGCCTCAGGAGAAATTATGTCTCCACCACTTGTCGAGAGAAATAGCTGTTGTTACACTTTGAAAGCCTCTTTCCCTGATTTTTTGTTGGTTCATCCATCCATCGAAACTATACCTATTGCTGTGGTAACTTATTGTCCCCTTTAGGCAAGCTGTAAGCCGGGAATAGTGCTTCTGCTTCTCAAAATGATTGTGCCCAGCATCTGTAGGCAGGGAGATGTGAAAGCCCTGCTTCCTTCACTCCATGCCCGTGTGCCAGACCAGGTGCCATTTGGCTGGTGATAGAAGGCAGCTTTTCTGAAGTCCATGGAGCTTGTTTGGGATCTTTACAGCAGGGATGACCCCCCCCAGGGTCAGTTCTCAGTGCCTTCTGGATTGTGCGCAGCAGACTGAGGTGTGGGCTTCTCAAATGAGAAAGATGGGCTGGGCATGTAGCTTGGCCATTTGGTGGAGTCCTTCAGGAGCTAAGCAGTCCCTGAGGAGGAAGAGACTTCTTCAGTGAGAAAGCTGTAAGGTGGGGGTTCTGAGGGAGACAGGGGGAAAAGGTGGAGGAGGCATCTCCAGATACCTCTGCCAGACTCTGTACCACCTAGACTTGCAGGGAACAGCTTGGGAGGAAATTGATCAAGATGATTTATGAATGAAATTGTCCCAATTAAACACTAGGTGGCATATTTACTTAAGAGTTTCCAGGGTCTGTATTAGGGCATTTTATGCTGCTGACACCCATTTGTGCTTGTGCAATGAGTGCAGTTTCATGGGAACATGACCACCTGATGCCATTTTTTAACAACATAGCTTGTTCTTAAAAAACTTGACACAAAGACACCATTGCTTACTTCAGCCTTAAAGCTATTCTTTAGCATCAAAGTCACTTCTATATTGATACATGGATTATTAAATGCAGTGTGGTAAGGATGAGGTGTAAGTGGCAATGGTCCTACAGAGCGTCCAGTCTCAGAGGAATTGTGTAAATAGTGAGAGGGGTTAATATGCAAAGACAGAGTACGATTTACTTATTTTACTTGTCTGAAAGGCTGCATGTAGGAATATATAATGCATTTTAAAAGTCAAATGAAGGAAACCTAACATTTCTCCTTATGTGAATGCAAAGCACAGCTTTTGATTTCAGAGCTGGTATTTTACAGTAATAGCGTCCAGTGGTTTGGGTAAAATACTCAAAGGCATAAAATATGCCTTTCTTCTGTGTCTGTGTGACACCTGTTAAGTCAGCCAGGCTGCAGTTTTCTATATGCTGCTGCTTCTCCATTGGTGAAAGAATAAATAAACCTAGCTTACAGAAGTGCCTTTTCACACACTGCATCCTTGAGAAAACACAGCCATCACCGGACAGAGCACTTAGCCTCTACTGAAAAATTACCATGTTCAGTATGTCAGCTCAAACAATTCTTAATTCTTCCTATGGATATCTTGAGAATATAGATAGATACTTTGGACTAACTGCAGATACCATGAAGGTAAACGTCCCTAGCATTGGAGATACCCATAGTGCTGGTTGCGCAGGTTGTTGAGGCTCTCCCTGGAAGTTGTAGGTTGCTGACCCACGTCCGCCACCGGCCGGATTTCTGAGATGAATCCCATCATCCGTCAGTCTGTTCTGCTGTAACTCATGTATGGACCTCTGAGTCAACAGAACTGGTTGTAGCTGTTCAGTGTGAGCTCTTACAAACAAAGCAGGCCGTATAAAAAGGGAGCTAAATATGTAGGTCTGAACTGGGGTGTGCTCATTATGCCAGTGCCAAGGAGTGTGGAAAATAGACCTTGCTATGACAACAGGATTGTGGGGATAAAGCCTTTCCTTGCCTGACACTGGCTGTGCCCCAGACATGCCTGTCCTCTTCAAGGGGAAAAGAAAGCCCCATTCTTCTTGCCTTTTCCATCCCCTCCTCACCCACAAGAAGCAGGCTGGAGCTATTGCATTATCGGGTGCCAGGGGATGAGCAGGGCAAAAGCTGAACATCTTACAGCTTGCCTTAGGACATCAAAAATGTGTCCACAGCATCTGGAATCGGGAGAATCTGGTCAGGTTCTTACCACAGAGATGAATTTATGCCTGTTTTCATTTTCAGTAGTATCTTTCGATGCTTATATTCTGTAAGGCTTTTTATGGCTGTTATTTTCCCAGCTCTCAGGAAAATACTAGTAGACCAGCAAGTAATTTGGACAGTGAACTGAGGTCTGCTGCCCTGCACACATAGTCAATGCTGGGCTGCATTCACAAAGCTGTATTTTACAATATAAGTACCTAAAGAGGCACCTGGGCAACTCTTTCAAATCAATTAGTTCTGTTTATTTATGTATTTTAGGAAATAAAAGGAAATTATTTTTTTCTCTATTTCCCTCTTCCCCTCCCTTTAATTTGATTATTCCAATCAGTGCAGTTTCCTAAATCCATCTGGTCTATAATGCATTGCCGAATGTCAGGCCAAGTGAATTTGCAGACAAAGCTTAAGGCACTTCCAGAATGGCTGAAAATGAAGTATACTGGCAGAGATTGGACTAAAAAGAGTGTATTTTCAAGGACATTGTTCACATCATTTGGTTTCTTGTAGACCTCAAAGTACTAGGAATTAAGGGAAGAGGCTGGATTGTGGTTTCTTCGTGGGCTGGCAGAATCCCAATTGAATAAAGTCAAGTCATCATTTGATATAATTTGCTTCTTAGGAGGCACTGCGTGCAATGCAGGATTCGTATAACTTCCACGTGATGCTTTGTAGGAAATTTTTCCATGTGTGTTTTTTTAATAAGCTCTCGATGCAGTGGCTTAAGTTTCCTTCTCCTCTTGTGAGCAGTGTACTAGACATGGCATTTCATGAGAAAACACAAAACCTTCTGTAATCTCCTTTGTTCTGTTTCTCACTGCATTTTGTGTTGCAAATTTTTTTTTTTTAAAAAAGTAAGTAGTTAGGGTACATGTAGCATTTTCATCCTTTGCCTGTGACAGTGTATGCTCTGGAACAAAGGCATGATAGTGCCCCAGTTGAAATGAGAGCCAACCTGCATAGCCACAAGTCAAGGCACATAAGAGTCCCATTAGAGCTGCCCAGGACTAGAAATGTGGACAAGTATATTGTGATATACATCCACAGAGCCCAGTGCCTTGGGGCTGTGGCGAGGCAGCCTGCTGAACAGGTAGAGCATCAGCAGCTTTTTCGGGCAGCTTGTTCAATACATCAGCTCAAGTGCAGTTCACGGAGCGCGTGAGCTGTTGCTCTGAGCAGTTAACCTGGAGATCTTGGTACATACATCTTACTGGATGACAGTAATGGGGAGATTAAAGCACTGCGCATTAGAACACGGATGGAGTTCAGACACCTACCTGCTCAATGTCTTTTAAGCAGAATTTTGTAATGGGAATAAATCAGTCCGTTTAGTTCAATTTAGTATCTAGACTTTCTACTACACAAGCAGAACATCTCACTTGTAGCAAAATGCAAGATTGGACTTGGGAGCAAGGTACTGTATCGGCTAGTGCCTGAGCTATCTATGGAGTAATAAATACTCATATTTTCTCTAGCTCAGAAGAACCCTCTTTGGTGCAAAAAGATGGGGACAGTGAATTTCATTCTTCTGCAAATGATATTTGAATTAGAAGACTGCAAATAAAGGGACAGTGACTGAAATGTTAATGCTTTCCCATTTTATTGCCTGTCTGTTTTCCTTTTAAAATGTGAGTTCAAATTCTTGAATAAAGGTAAGAATCATGACATTAATAAGAAAGAGGAGATTAAAAATTTCAGCCATCATAAGCCTTTCTGATTGTATTGTGACTGTAGATTGGGTTAACAGTTGTGGAGGTTCGCACTCTTAACAGCACCACCTATTTTTATCTTGGCAGGTGTTGCTAAGAATAATTTAGTATTTTGAATAGTTGTATTTTTATAGACTTGTGCAAGAATTCAGGAAAAGTCCTTGAATATTTAATATTCCAGTAATCAGATGAAAAACCAAGTTAATTCAGTATTTGATAGCACTTCCAATCCAATATAACATACTCAGAGCTAATTGAGAAAAGAATATATGCCTACAGGCTTTTGATATTTTTTCTTTCTGTAAAAATTTAGCATCTAAATTTGTGCATAGAAAATAAGTCTAGATATTCCCATCTTCATACTACTTTAAAAAATGCAAGTGCTCAAGTTCTGCGTCATCTTCAGAAAAACAAACAGATACAACAGAATTCATTGACAGTATAACAAAGTATTTATTGCAACAGGGGAGCTGTATTTTTCATAAGACTTCAAATATCAAAATTGTACTAAAAATCCGGGGGGGAAACACTTGTCCCCTGCAAACCAGAAATCGGCAAATAGGAAACAGTTCTATAATAACCCGTGTGGGACGGTGGAACATTTTGGATTAGCTATGCACCACGGGTAATCCTAGTTTATCTTTTTATTATTGTTGTTCTATTCTAGTTCAGCGTATTTTAAGATGCTATCCATGGCCTTTGGGGGTATAATTACATTTTTCACTTGATCTGTAATTTAGTCACTGGAACAAGAAGACAAAAGGTTATTTGGAATCAGACCTGACAGCCAGGAGGCTGAAGTGCTGACATTAGTCTGCCACCTGACAGGTCTATGCCTCACGATTCATCTGGGCGTGCAGTTGTGATAGATGTAAAAAGCAAGAAACCTAGCAGAAAGGATTCTCAGCCCACACGTAGGTGCAGGCAAAACGCACAATAATGAGCCTGGAATTGTCTGTTTTATTTTCAGCAGGACGCCTTTTTTTTTTTTTTTTTTTTTTGGCTTGCTTTCACTGAACCTAATGAAAATAGTTGTCACACAGAGCGTCAGAGGATGCCTTTTTTTCTCCCGGAAAGCATGTCGTTTCTCTTTGTCCGTCTCAGTTTTCCTTCCCATAGCAGCACGTACTTTGTTGAACTTGAATCCATGTTGTTGAGCTGGTTGTCTGCCCCACTGATTTCACACAGAGCAGTTGGTCCGTCAGTGGTGGTGTTGCCTGGTGTAGTGAAAACCCACTCTCTTCTTGTGTTCAGCATTTACCAGCCAAAACCACCGCATATTCTTCTGCCGCTCACCACTGCAGGGTTAAATGCTGTACCCAGTTGAATTAACGTTTGTATCTCAGCAGCCAGCGAAGTCCTTTCTCCTGGCGTCCACTGGTTCCTTACCTCAGCTTCCATTGCGCACACAGTGCCTTGCACGCGTGGCTTTACACGCAGTGACTTCCTTCCTTCAGTTCACAGATAGGGAAGCGGAGATGCACAAACAGTAAATTTAGGACAGAAACGCACATCTGTGTTGTTCGAGAAGGCTGTGTCAGTGGGGTGGCTGTGGTAATTAGGGTTGTTTTGTAAACATGTTCTCATGATGGTTTATTTGGAATGGCAATATTGATGCACAGTGTATTTTGTATACCTAACTGCCCTCAGAAGTCGCTTTATAAAGGAGGGGGTCAGGTGGGGGCATGTTAGGGAGGCAGGTTTGTGCTAGTGGAACTGTCACCGGAGGTCAGGGTTGTACCTGAGCGTGTGTCCGGGACAAGTCCTAGCTTGGTATTGTAGTCAAGGCCAGTGAGGTGTTGTAGCCAGGGCCCGGGATAAATCCCATACAGAAAAGTGCAACCTCCAGTAGCTTTTCTTTTAATTAACATCTCTTTATTGATCTCAGTGGCAAATGCAGACAAGACAGCTATTGTGAAGAAACTACAGAGGTAGAAGAGGCAGAAACAACAGCAGAAGTGGCATAAAAAGCATTAAAACATGTGTTTATTCTTCTCAGCCATCGACCTTTTTCCTGGAACATTCTTCTGCAGCACAGTATCAAAGACAAAATGTTTTGCCTTAACCACACTTCTATAGAAGATGTCTTGATATTTGAGAGTATAGGATCTAAAAATTGCAGAATTTTAATACATCTATATTGCTAATACTAAAACAAATACAGAGAAGATAGCAACAGAAATTTCATCAGATTTAGCCTCCAAAGCCTGAATTTTTAAATTCCCCTAATTCTAATGAATCTTCACTCGGATGAGTAGATAACCATATGATTTGCATCTAAACATAGCAACACAGGCACGTGGTGAGCCATTAAGTGAATTGACTGTGGGCAGTGAGATGGGGGCAAAGCCTAGGTTTAGATGCAGCAGCTTTTGGCTCTTGGTTCTTCCGTCGGTTCAGTAGGTCCCACTACTTCAGCTTTGCAAGTGTGAGTGATTCCACAGTGTGTTCTTAGGAGAGACTTACTAAGTGGAGTGTCCTTTTCCTAGCTAAACATGTTGCAGCTTTCTCACCTGTGACTTTGCTAACCCCTCATGGGCGTATCTCCGGTAATGGTGCTTCAAGCTTTACCTTCCTCAACTTTGGGCCATTCAATTCAGTCTAATTTTTTTTTTTTCTTTTACAAGGCTTTACTTTTTCCTCTCAAAATCAAGCTTGAGAACTTTTGGTGGTGTAATAAAGGAGTCCAGGGAACTTGTTCTGGCAAAGGAGACTCTCCAAGCCAGAAATATGAGGACAGAGGTTTTGAAATACAGCCTCTAAAGAAAATAAAAACATTAATATGGTTAGATTCCACATCTTTGGAAGCAGGCACTTCAAAACAAGGAAGTATTGCTGAATTTGACCATGTGGTCCATATAAGAAAGTATATGCCCCACCTCAGTAATAATGTTTTTCTCTATTTTAAATCTGTGTCACTGACTTTCTAAAAAAAAATGCAGGTGCTGTGCTGTCACTTCAGGAGAGGTTCTGCTGCTCTGTTCAAAGGGAACAGCAATAAAATTTAATATTGTCTTCCAATACTGCAGTCACCTCCAGCTACCCTTCAGCCTCTTCCACCAGGCAAGAGGGATAGGAGAGGCAGTGATTTTTAACTAGCCTGTCTGCACTCCTGAGCTGGTGAGCAACAGCAATATGCAACCAACAGGTGCTTAGAAAGCCCCATATGGTAACTGCTACAAAGAGTCACCACCAGTTTGCCCCAGGGTAAGAGACAGTGAGTTACTACCATTGCCACCCTTCAGTGGAGGGGAAACTCCAGCAACAGGCCATTGCTGATAAAATAAGAAATTCAAGTGCCTGGACCTTAGAAGAGGCAATACTGAGCTCTGTCCTACTGTCCCATCCTTTACTTGTCTGTGGGATGACCAAACTTGATAAAAGTCACGGCTCTGCTGTGATGTCTATCCTATTCCCAGAGAAGGAAGTGGGGGTAGCACCAGCTCTTTTTTGTACCTCTTCCTATTGGATATTTGCAAATCTTTCCCACCATTTGGATACCAACCCGAGGGGCAGGAAGTCAGCCTCAGTCCCTGTTCTCCAATGTGAATCTCTCACACAGGATGAAATGACAGATAATTTTGGCAAGAATGGGACTTCTGCAAAGAGAAGCACATGACAGGAAATGTGGCTTCCTATTGCTGCTACTAAGGAACAGAGCATTAATAATTTCTTCTGACAAGTGACATCGCTTCCACAGAAGCAATGAGGGAGAAGTGAACGTCAAAAATATGAAATGAAGATCTGTCCATTGGCAGATCTTAGTTCTGTTGACTTCTCTTTTCATTTAAACAACATAGACGCGTTTCTAAACAAACTATCAAGGATCAAAATTGTGAGTTACTGATTTACAGAAATTGCCTTTTTATCTATCTTTAATCTTAAATTACGTTGAAGTCTTCCAAATTCAGAACAAAGTCGCCACATCTTACAGATATATACATAATATATAATAAAGGGTTGGATCCAACTAATACGTAATACTAAGCTATAGTATTCATTTTCAGGAACAGCCCTTTTAAAATATCTAGGAATAATAATACATGCTGTGCTTACCATCATTTAAAGGAACAAGGTTACAAAGAAATAAAACTAATTATTTTTGGCCCCAAACGTGTAACATAACTATTATGTGAATATTGAGTATCGCAAATATGTGAATGTGAAAATTACATGAAGCAAAAGAAGTCCTGGATTAAGAAACTGTTGGATCTGGTTCTCCAAAAGCTTGCATCAACTTGAGGCTGGTGTAAGATCTGCCTGCCCAAAATAGACGTTGCAGAATTGGAAGCATTATTTTTATGGGCAGGGTAAATATATATAAAAAGATTTTTTTTCCTATTACAATGATTTTTAAAGAATTCATAAGGAATTCCTTAATTCTGTTAAGTCCATAACATCTCTCTTTTTTTCTAGAAAAACAACCCTTTTTTTTAATGTATGTTCATGGACACAAATAATCGGGGAAAAAAAGCATTGGTGCTGTCATTATTGCCCTTTTTAACTTCCCCAGCAAGGTCATGCAGGCTGGTTTTGCAAAGCCCTCATTAGGGGTTATTTTAATATTTTACATGATGTGTGTTGCAATCTCAGCTTTTCCCTTATTAGCAAATGGAACTATGGACATCACACTGTGTTGGCCATAGCACAATTAATCAGAGCAACATCAGAACAGGCAGTCTGTACAAGCTTGGTCAGTCATTGTGGGTCAGCCCTTGCTACCTTCTTTCAGATGTCAAAGTGAAAATAAGGGCTCTCCCAAGAGCCTGGAGACAAGGATGCCCAGGGAGGATATAATAAAAGCTGATTTCCCCAGTACATAATTAGTTCTCCTGCCCTGAAGCTGAGGCTGATGAGGAGGCATGCCTGGCTACTCCATGCTCTTCTATTTGTAGCTTTTTTTGGAAGAGGAGCATGGAAAGGAGAGGAGGGGGAGTGGTGACAGCAGAGATCTGGAGGGAAAAAGGCAATTCAGAGCTGCTCCATGAAAAAAAAGTAAATGCACCTGTTCTCTGGGAGCCAAAAAGATTGGCATAGCTGGGAACACAGGGCACTTTGTGTTTCTTCTCAGCCCTCCTCATTCACTGGCAGCAACCAAACATGTTGAGCCTCAACATTTCAGGTCTCATAGGCAGGGTCCTACATTGGGATTCTCCCTGCCAAGTTCTCAGGTGTTTGTTGCTCTGAGAAATATTGAGGAATATGACATGGAAGACAACTTTTGCTCCCATCTTCTGTGAGAAAGTGCAGCAAAGGTTGCAAATTAAATTGCTAAATAAAATTATCGTCTCTCAAAAGCATCCCCCAGTAGGGATTTGACCTTAGCACTCTAAGAATTTGAAAAGAGGAATCTTCTCACTAAAAATGTCACTTGAGAAACCAACAGATTTGTCTCCAGTCTGATACACTGGAATATTTCTCCCTCACCCTTCGATCATTTTTATTTTTTTTTTACTTAAGCTGTCACCCTAAAAAACACCCTACACCACCTTTATTTTTCCTCATTATTTCCCCTCTTGCCTTCCCAGGACAAGAAAAAGTCTTTCTTTTGGCTTTTTCCCACTTTATGCTTCAGAAACCCCAACACAGATACTCTGGTTTCTACCTATGGAGCACCGGCACATCAAAGGAAAACAGTCACATTCTGCCGCAGCACAGAAGATGCAAGAAGGACCAGCAGCAAAGGGGTTAAAGGGAGTCCCATAGCAAAGATATGCAATGCCTTAAAATTTTAAGCGCTAAAATCTGTGAACACATAAAAGAATAAATCTTTGCCATTCCAGATATTTCTGGTTGACACAAAACACTTGGAACCAGTTATATAGGGGTGGGGTTTTTTTTTCTGTGAACAGTGGAATTGGTGATGCCTGGTTCCCTATGGATTTGTGCTCTATCTTTCTGCACACTTTAATCTCACTTCAGTAAGCCCAGCCATCCCTCGAGACCTTTCACACATCCCTCCCTCGCTCCCATTCCTTCTACCCTCCTCCCCCCTTGACTTTTCTTTCTCAGTACCTGCAAAGGAGGCGGCAGGCATTGCGGCTCCACATTGGGCTGCCCGCCTGGCCAGGAGAGAGCACAGGAGCCCAGACCTCATCTCTCATCTCAGTCCAGCCACCAAATTTCATGAAACTCAGGCATCTGTTGCTCTATCAACTTCAGCTAGAATTAGCCAGCTGGCTCAAAAGATACGGCAAGTGGCAAGACAGATTGACACACAGTGCAATCAAATTTCTGTAGGCAACCAAGCTAATTTAAGGCCAATATTGCCTTTTATTTTAATAATAATTTTTAAACTCTATAGGTACAGTTTCCAGGTGTGTTTTTTACCTCCCTGTAAGTGTCAAGATAATTATAAGATCCACCTCTTCTCCCCACCTCCGATATTTGTAAATGAACCACTTCTGCAAAACACCTGGCTGCGGGGGCTCTGGTGGTTTCCACCAGTGCCATACAGACAGCTTCAGCTTCTAGGTGTTTTACAGAGAGTTAGCCAACTACCTTGTAACTTGCCAACTTATCATATCCCACTTATTGGCTTCAGGTGGCTTTAAATAAAAAATAATTAGAAAATCCAAATTCTGCCCTGCCCTAAATACCACAGCTGTAGCTGGCTGCAATTTCCACTGCTTGATGGCTGCTGGGAGAAGATGTGGCTGTGGGTGAGTTGAGCACCTCACAGACAGCATCTGAGACCTGCTTGTTTGAAACTGTAAGGTGGGTGACTCCTGCCTCTCCAGGAAGTGGCTGGTGTTTTTGTATGGGATGGAGAAAATAGAGGTTTCAGTGTAGCTGCTCTTCATGCTCTTGGGTAACATGTGGCTCTCGGACTTCTCCTCCCTTTTCATGTGGACTAAAGGGAGGAGAGCAGTTGCTGCTGTCTTTAGCACCTGGGAATAGCAGCTTTAGAAGTGGCAAAGTGCCCTTGTCTCTACCTACAGAGGACAAAATAGAGGGAATCTCTTACCTTGTCCTCCTCTAGAGGTCCTTGAGAAACTACCTATTGTTATCTCTATCTCTCAAAATAGGGCCTCTGGGCGGTGGACAAGGGGCATTGCCCTTCTGCGATGCAGTTGGGTCCCTGGCTGAGGAGCACACACTGTGTCTGCACTGCAATGGCAAAAAGGGCCTCAAGCATGGGTCTTGTCTTTGTACCTGAATAGTCACTGGATCACTCTGGACAATCTGTTTTGAACCAGTTTGCAACATCCAGTTCCCCCGACTGAGCTTAGAGATATGTGTGCTCAGCAATACTAAAAATTATCTCACAAAAATATGCACCAGGTGGTCTTCTCTAGTTTGGTTTGGTTTAAATCACCCAGTAAACCTCTAAAACGTGTTCTCTGGTTTTTTTGACTGCTCAGTTCCAAAAGAGATTGAGTTTTCTTCACTTCTTTAATGGGGCTTTAGGGAGTTACTGTCTTGGTTGTGCAGAGGGATAAATGCCTGATTTTCTCCATTTGAAAAAGGCCCAAAAAAAATGCTTCTGCTCTGCCTCAGCCATTTGGCTGGGAGGTTTCCTCATCATGTGTCAAGCCGGCATTTCTTCCCTGACTGCAGAAAAACGCTCAGATGAGGTTGAGGGAAAGTACAAGGTTTTGACAGCATGTAGAAGATTGTAGCTAATTGGTTCATTGGGAGTTTTTCTACAAAGCATTTTTTTCTGTTGAAGAATGCCAGCTCCTTGTGGAGGAGGGTCAGCTCCAACAAATGACTCGCTGTAATGGAGAGGAAGGCTCCTGAAGGAACCTGAGGTAGAAGAGACCAGGCTCAGGCTGGTGCCCGCCAGGGTGATGTTTGTACCCCACGACCCTCTGCCTTATAGGGCTTAAAACTTCTGTGTCCGAGGGCTCATCGTTGCCCCACTGTTAGCAGACAGTTGCGAAAAATCCATTGATGTCTCATGCTCTTCTCGTGACTGACCCATCCACAGAGCCATCACCTGCGCCTTGCTGACAGTCGCTGTGCTGGCTCATACTACACATGTCTGTCCTTAGGTTTTTAAGTTTTGGTCCTGTCTGTGTGATTAACCGTTTTGGGGTCATTGGGGTTCCCCAGTTCTGATGTCTAGCCTAGGAAAGGGGCTCACATTGCTGTAGGAGTCCAAAGAGTCATCATTAATAGAGCTTTGGAGGCGCAAAGCTAAGCATTTGGAAGTCAGGGAACACCAAACAGAGGGTCGCCAGTACAACCCCAGCTGTACGATTACACGATGGTACCGTTTTCCATTACAGGATCCTGTTTCCTTCCTGTGGGGCTCCTGCCTCGTGCAGGGCACCAGAGACACTTTGCTCCGCTGAAATAGCGTGGTTAGGTAGTTAAACATGCTCTTGGCTGTGGCTTGGATTTAAGTGGTTTAAAAAGAAGAAGAATTTCCAAATCTTGCCTTCCCCTGAATGCCACAGCTGTAGCTAACTGCAGTTTCTACTATTTTTACTTCTGGGTAACTGTTAAGTCATGGCTGTGGGTGAGTGGGTGGCTGTGGGTAAGCAGCTTTGCCTTGCTATTTATGGAAGTGAAAGGCATGTGACGAAAAGGAATAAAATAAATAAAAAAAAAGACTACTGCAGTGATGACACTGGTTCAAAGTTGCACAATGGGCTGGCTTACGTCCCTGCCCAGAGCCCCCATTCCGTGTTGGCAAGTAGCTCAAACATGTTCACAGGCTAATGAGGCTACTTCTGCTACTGAGTGCACAAATTAGGTTCTGCAGAAGTGTTGAGTAAATGCAGGTGAAATTAATGGGATCTGTTATCTGAATATAGAAAATAATATAACCTATTAAATGTTATTAAAAAAAAATGCAAGCTGCGACTCCAATTAGGTGCCAAAAAGGAGAAAAGATTAATATAATGAGTCAGCCTCTTGTCAATGAAATGGAAATAATACCAGCCTTTTGATGAAAATTGTTGTGCAGCATCCAGACTGCGCAGCTTCCCAATTCCCTGGTGAGCCAGGGGACGAGGGAGGGACATTAACATTCAGGATTGAGAAGAGAGTTTGAGAGGAACGTGCATGATGTGAACTGGCTTGGAGAAAAATGGTCTGCACTCATGTAAACACAGACAGCATCATAAGACTTCAAGGGTCAGAGCTCAGCTTGAATTAAGACAGATCTCTCTTCTTTAATATTCAGTGCTGGGAGGATGAAAGAAGTATTGCCCTAGAAAAATCAGTTTTAAAATTCTGCTGGATGCTGGGATTTCACTTTAGAAGTAAATAAGGATGTTCTTTTCTTTTCCTTGCACTTCAAAGATTTACATGCATGACAGTGAGTAATCAGCTGTTCACTGAGTGCAGGTCAGCGTGCTGGAAAAATAGCCACTGGTTTGTTCCATAAAGTCGTGGGAAGAAACAAATAAAACAACTGACACAGGGAGTGTTTGATTTATTATTTTTTTTTTTAAGAGCATAATGTGGCTGAATAGAGCATTTCTTACCACTAAGGGTAAGGCAATGGTCTGCCAGCTTTGTGGTTGCTATAAGCAAAATTTTTAGTTACAATATTGTAATAAAAAGAAAGGAAAGTGAATCAGACAGGTTTTTCAGAAAATGCTTTGGAGGCTTTCTCCCTCGGCCATGCCTACTCCCTCAGTTGTCAATTGCTTTCCATCACCCAGAAGCAAGTATCTGCTTGTCTCACAGATATCCTGGGGATTACTATTAATATTTTCTCTTCTTATTAATATCTGTTTTCTATAAAAGCACCGATGTGTACTAGGCACTTTACAGACAAATAAGGAAGCGAGTTACTTCTCCTAGAAACTTGCAATCAATTGGGGTTTGCCTGAAGTAGCATAAAATGAATCTCTCTGGGCTGTATTTATTTATCTATTACTTGTAATGATTTATCTTGCATGCCTGGCCCTGACAGCTCTTGTTTTACAAAAACTAGAAGAGCGGTAGGTGATCCACAGTAGAATCAAAGCATGACCTGCAGCTGGAATGATGTCTTAAGGAGGGGAGGAAAAAAAAAAAGAAAGATTCACAGATCAATCTTGCCTGGTTCTTTTTCTTCGCATTCTCTCTCCAAAATTTAGCCATCTCAGAAACTCAGCCGTGTAGATGTTTGTGTAGACTGTCAAATTCATATGTTAGAATGAAATGGGAGAAGCGAACTTCTCGGTGCTGATGGAGGAGCACTATCTCCTCTTCACTGGGGAGAAGCGACTCGCAGGGAGCTCAGCACAGACGCTGGATGCTCTGAGCATCCTGTCCCCACCAAGGAGGTTGGTGGCTATAACCTGTGTGGTGCAGAGCCTCGGATGGGTGCTCCAGGTTTGATCCTAAAGAAATGGCATGGAAGTTTCTTCACCCTGAAGGTGGTAAAGCAAGGAAGTCTCTTGCAAAGTCCACGTGAGAGAAGAAAATTCACGTCCTCATTGGCATTTCAAACGATGTTAAGGCACTACTCTTCCCTGAGGGCTGAGAAGGGATGCTAGCTCTAATAAATTCTGCTAATTGTTGGTATTATTTTAGGGAAAGATGATTTATCTTCCTTCGGTAGGCAGCTCAGGTTCTTATTTACTGAACACACTTGCTGACAGTAAATGTACACAGCTGCTTGAGATAGAAAGCTATTTTAATAGTATACTTCCTAGCACAATCTTTTTTTCAGCAATAACATTTGAAGGGTATGCGGGAAGAAGAACAGGTGACACATTTTGCTTAGAATAAAAGCTTTGTTTTGATTTGGCTGTGAACTTAGATCCATATGAAAAAAATATGTTCAATCTTTCTAACTGCTGTACTTTTTTCCTACATATCCACTAGTCCAAAATACAGTTGTGTGGGACTGTAATATCTAACATTGTGATTCCAAAAGTCTAAATATTTGCATATTTCTGATGAAACATCCTGATAATTATGTTTTACCTGTAAACAATTTACCAGCATAATGTCTGGTTTAGAGACAGACTTTGGGTACAGGAGGGTGGTATTTACTGTGCATGGCTCCAGTTGAAATGCCAAGTCTTTCTTTTGCCTTTTCAAATACGGCCAACTAATTAAATTTAGATACAGAGATGCTATATTGATATGCATATTATGTGTATATATATTGTATGTGCATAGCATATCAAAAGATAGATACATATGCAGATGTACTAAAGACAAATAGTGTAATGTTATATTACGTGAGTATAATAGATTCATAAATATAAAATACTCCCACTGTTCTTTGGTTTCCGTGCAGATTTATGGTCTATCAAATGGATTAAAGCCTTTGGCTGCTGCATAGTGAAGTAGGCAGCTGCTCAATATTTATTTTTATCTTCATTGCTGAAAAAGTAGACCCTCTGCTCATTAAATTAGTCCTGGTTCTTCCAGTAAGCACAGTCTATCTCCTTCGGCAGCAGTCCAGGTTAGAGATATTTGGAAGTTTTCCAGCAACACCTAGGTTTTTCTCTTTTTTTAGTTTTCAGAAAATGCATGTTTGAGTCTGAAATGTTTCATTAAAAAGGAAAAAAAATATTTTACAGAGTCCAAGTGACCATATGTATTCGCACATCACACCTCCATCCTCAGCACTCACACCTCACCACTTCCTTAGACTTCTTTGGGTGTCCTTGGCCTTGGCATAATCTGCCTGATAGATTGGCTAATTATGTTGGAAGTTAACGATCCCCAGCCCTTAGGCAGTCTGCCATTAAGCTGAGAACCTGAAACACAGTCCCCTGGCTGGCTGGCTGGCAGACACAGCAGACCTGAAACAGTGTCATTTTTGCCAGAAAACTCCTTTCACCAAATGCCCACCATTTCCCCTGAGATTTCAAATTTTGGAAAAAAAGAGAAGAAATTTTACACAGAACCAATCCCTTGCTTTTCAGCCAAGTCTAGTTTCCTTGCACTCTTCGATAAACCATGATGTTAATCCACAACACCTTTATCTCAGTATTTGCCTCTTTCCTATTATGTCCATGGAATGACAGACTCTATGAACATATATATATATTTATATGTATGTGGGTATATATATATACACAAAATTAGACAAAATATGTTGCCTGTAAGTAGGTAGAATCGTGTTGAGCCCAGAAGGGCAGTGCTGGAATTCTTCAGATAGTTCTTAACTTTGGTATTTCTTGGCTCCTAAACGTTTTAGTTTGCAGTCTATTTATAAACTTAGGAAGTTATTTTAATGATGTATTTTAATGGAAAGTCTAAGAGAGGCTCATGTTGAACTAAAATACTTGTAATTTTTCAGTAGATATTATAAAGATATTTTAGTTGTGTATGTGTTGTGGACTGTAGACTTTTGCAATAGCAAGGGTTGGTTCTCAGGCAGATTGGGGTTTGTTAGGAATTACAAAATGGAGTGTCTGGTGCTACGATAACCTACATCTCATGGTAATATTCAAGGAGCGCTCTAGATTTTTATAAATGTTGAATAAATTGTCTGCCCTTCTTGACCTTGTGCCGATTTATTCTCTGAAAAGGTAAGGGATCTGTTTATTCTGAGCAAAACAGTGACAGCAAGGAGAAAAGCCTGTGAATCGGATGGGGATTTCTACTTCCTTCCTCCTCTTCATTTGCATGTTAATCACTGATTCAGCACTTAACCAAAGAAGAGACAGGAGCTTTACTACCCAGGGTATTATATATAGTGCACTTTTTAAAAACTCTAGTAATCTACTGATGGTTATTTGCTCCAATATATGCAAGTTCTTCTTCACAAGCTTAAAAATGAATGTCTTCGTTTGTTGTGGTTACGTTCCATTTCATATTTTTCCTTGTGAGACAAAAAGTCCTTGTTATGAAGGTGGGGCAGCTTTCTAGACTGTAAGCTCTTCAGGGCAGGGAACGGTCTCTTACTCTGTGTTTGTACAGCATCGCTGTTGGCTTGACCTGGTTGAAGGCTCAAGCTCCTCTGCACTATTGCAATGCAAATAATAAACACTACTGAGAAATAAAGAGTCTGTTCGGTCAATTGGAGTCCTACCCAGGTATGAATGAACAGAGGGAAATTAGGTGTCAAAGTCAATGCTCACCATTAGGGGTTGTTTAGCACATAGTAACAATTTAAAATAGTAATGAGTTTTATAAATTAGCTGTGCAGCTAGTTAATACTTCGTCGACTTCAGAAGATTTGCTGATGATAAATATGATGACATTTCTTGTTAGCAATAAATAGTGAGACTATACAGATTTACCAAACACAGGAAAATTCTTCTTACTATATCATCCTATCATTTAAAAACCCTTGAATCTTAAAGGGCTTCTGTAAATATAAATCACTGTAAACTGCAGAATTGCTAAAGCATACAGTGAAGTACTTCTGTAAATCTAGTGTCTGATCATTTGGTTCACTACATGAATTACCATATAGTTAACCGTAGAGGACATTTCATTTTTTCTAATTTAACAAAAAAAAAAAGGTTTCTCTAGGCAATGAGTTAATGTGTATTAGTGATTCAAGGCATCTTAGAGAATAAAAATGAAACTTTACCAATGGAATTAGCTCAGTAAGTATTTTTCTCATTTGATGCTTCATGCATTTATGGGAGCGGAGTCATCTCAGCTGAATATGAGGAGGAAATGATGGGAATATTGATAGTATGGATAGTGTACATAAAACTGCATTGAAAATAGTGGCCCAAATGTGTTCAGTAGGATGGATGGCACACTTCTAAAGTGAGACAGACAATTATACAAGGGCAGGAAGCATCAGGTGAAAAATATACAGGGTAAAAGCCTGTCATTATGAGATGTCAGAGATCCTGTTTAGCACTGGTGATGAACTACAGAAGAATCTCAGCTGAAGATTTACTGATTTCTTCTTCAAGTGGAAGTTTTCTAATTCAAAAATAAGAAGTAAAAGTACTGCAGTTGTAAGTTGTCTTTGGCATTCTACTTTTGGAGGAGGAGTGCCTTCAGCAGATTGCTCTGGCTGCCCAGGACAACTTTTGGATTGCCCAGCTGATGTTTTCCTGATAGGTAAAAATCTGCCACAATTTCCACCTTTCTTTTTCACCTGTAGCATAAACTTCCCATGGCATCGGTCCGTGTGAAGCTAAGGAGCTCATCTCCTTATCCCTGATTGATCTCTGAGGCTCTTCTGATCTCATTTGGTGCTAAGCATCTGCCATGGTTTTTATGAAGTGATGCCTCCCCCAGCTCCCTTCCCTTTGCACACCATGTGCTCAAACCTGGTGCCTAGCCCTTGCTGGCTGGGTGTAGAGAGCTGGTACCTGCATGGTTCCTAGCTCTTCCCCTTATCAGTAAACATGTATGTTTTTCATACTGCTGAGACCGCCATTGATCAGACTGTTCCAGTTTGTCAATGTGAACAGATGGGGGAACAGCTATAATTGCTTTTTAGTGGCTTTGCCATTAGCTGAGAGCCAGCACTTGTTCGTTTCCAGGTGTTGGTTCTTTGTCCCGGGGGCTCACTGGGACAGATCATAGCATCATAGAATGGTTAGAGTTGGAAGGGACCTGGAAGATCATTGAGTTCCAACCCCCCTGCCATGGGCAGGGACACCTCCCACTAGACCAGGTTGCTCAAAGCCCTATTCATCCTGGTCTTGAACACCTCCAGGGAAGGGGCATCCACAGCTTCTTTGGGCAACCTATTCCAGTGTCTCACCACCTTCACAGTTCCCCCTCACCTCTGCCCTGCAGAGTCCATGCAGCTGTGATGGTGTAGGGCTTTATCTCGCCAACACCTGGCTGATTTGCATCATGTGGAGAGAAAGAGTAATGTGGAAGTCAGCGGCACGGTCAAGCTGTAGACTGAATCTAGTCGAGCTCTGACTTGGACCTGAGTCTGGGTGATGTGATGAAGCAACCTGGAAGTCTGTTGGGGATTACAGCTGCTCCTTCAAGCTGGGGTGTTTGCTGGGTGTGTGTTACAAGAGCCTGCAACTGTGGGTATTGCTGTACCCTCCGTTCCTTTTCAGGATTTATACACAGTAATAGCTAGTGAGGGCTTCAGGGTTTTTTCTTTTTTTTTTTTTTAACCTGCATCTTCCTGGGGATTGCCCTCTTCAGTGGCTTGTGTGTTGAGGAGCAAGTGCTACACGTGTTGTAAGGCACCTTTTGCCCCTTAGTTTGCAAACAAATTTAGGATGTTGAGGTTTGACCTATAAAGCTCGAGGCAATTTGTGAACTGTTGCCTGTGGAGATAACCTTTCTCTTCGCCACATTTTGTCACTGATGAAATTAATGAAGAAGATTAGTAAGAAAACAAAAAGCCTCCAACTGGGAAGACCTCATCCTACACATCAGGAGAGTCTCCAGGCCTGGTGCCCTGCAAGTACCATGCGGCGCTGGAGGCTGTGAAACTGGGGTGTGAATTAAATGCAGAGCATGGGAAATGGAAGCAACTGGCTTGCTTTCCATGCCAGTCTTGTACTTCTGTTAAATTGCTAAAAACCCATGTTGGCAACTTGCAAAAAATTGCTATAAATTAAAATAAAACAAGGGCAGCATGTAATCATGATGATGTTGATAGAAGATGGCAGGCCATTTAATGAAATCTCCCTGTATTACAGCAATAGTAAACCAACTTGTTAAACTTCTAAAAGCAAGTTAGATGGTTTTAAAATGAAGTGAAAATGCCTTTAAGTGCTAAATTAACTTATTTTATCTAAATGGGCAATACAGTGCTCAGGCTATTTTTCAAAATGTAGAGCTGAAGAGATGTTATGTTTTATGTTGCAATTAAAAAAAATTAAAGTTTTGCCTAATTTAGAAATTAGCTTAATATAAATGGAAGCAATTAGGGTGGTGTGAAAATGTACCACCCAAAAAGGCATGGTTTTCTTTCAGTCCAGTGAAGTCTGATTTTTAGCTTTTGTCTTGTGCACTGGCAAGTCTTTTGACTAGTTTGTGTAAACATGGGGTTTAAAATGCTGCAATGTCTGCTCCTGGCTGAGTAAATCCTTCGTTAATGCCTTCTATATTAAGTACGTCTGTCCGGGGCTGAAGTGCGATACTTTACAAACAGCTGAGAGTCTTCCTAAGGCATTCCTGCAGGAGTGCTTCTGGTGAGGTGGCCTTTGCAAGGGCATGGCTGTGGCGTGGCTCCTTCTTCCCGCGCTGGCGAGATTAAGACTGTCTTTCAGTTGAAGTCCCGGGAGAGCCAAAATGAAAGCAGAAGATGGTCGTATTTCACATCAGCCGGCTCAGACATGAGTCTTTTGTTATTGCTTTCTTCAACCAGGAGAATAAGATTCTTTTCTGCTTGAAATTATAAAGTATTTAGAGATGTGCCTTTTGTTTTAGAAGGAGAAAAGGCATTCTCAGCGGGACTGAGGCCATCACTGCCGATTTTTTAAAAGAGCCCTGGGGAACAACTGATTAACAGAAAGAAAACAAATGCAAAGCCCCTGTGTCTCTGCATTGAGTTTGTACAGGGGAATATAACTTTGCTCGGCAGTTGCTGGTAGAGGATTGCCTTTGAAACTAACATTTTATCAAAGCACCATAGTGGAGGGTTATAATATTAATGGCAAATTTCTGCACTTTTGTTTTTACTTCATTCTGAATTGTGATAGAAGTAAAGCACTACACTTTTCATGACTGAGCACTGGGGAGGGAGGATAAAAGGCAGAAAAAGATGTGAGTTAGATTGATTGAAACTGCTCCAACTATTTTTAATGTTTTATTAACTGTTTTTAACAAAGTATTTCAAACTGGAAACAGAAAATTACTTTTTGAACTATTTCAAACTTTATTGTTTCCACAGTTTAAAAAATATGGAATTTGGGTCTTGGTCAGAACTTCCCTGTGCAAAGTTCCTGGTCTGATGAGTCATGTATTCTGCAACAAAAAGATACTTTCCTGAAAAATCCCCCTCAAGTTCAAACATACTGACTAATATGCTGTTCTACTCTTCAGAGCAAAGTAAAAAATGCTGGTACTTTACAAAGCAAATGAGTCCTCCCTCTGATTTATCATAACCCTCGACCTAACTCCGTGGTGTGGTGAATGCCTTCAGCTCTGATGGATTTAGTGGCAGTGGAAGATGTGCAGCACATGGTCTGTTCGGGCACTTCCAGTGCTGGTGCTGCCATCAGCATTGCTGAGACAGGAAAACTCCAAGTGCGTTTGGTGGGAGCTGTTATGTCTCTTGTCTCATCAGCATCATGGGTTTCTGTGCTCCCATCCGCTGGCCGCAGCTGTGCTAAGCTGCTGAAAGCCACGGGTTTGCTCCAGAAGTCTCCCAGATAGAGCTGGTTTGTACAGCTGTGCCTGAGGGGATAATATAAACCTTTCTCTGTGTGGTTAGATGTAAGAAGAAGTAGGCTCAGCTTGATTCTTTGGGCAAAACCACGAATAGACAGTGATGTCTCCCATGGATGCTGATCTGCGTTTGGGAGTTAAACCATCCTTGGGGTTGAGCCCGATTCCACCGCTGGGGCAGGGGCAGGAGCTGCGGTCTGGCACTATCGGGTGTTGGGTCCCAGCTCCAGCTGAGGCTGCGTGGAAGAGTGGGGCTTTGCTGTTCCCAGTCACTCAAGGAAAGAAGAAATTGCTTCAGTGACAGAAGATGCTGTAGGCTTTCTTGATCTCGGCACTCCCAGTTGTCTCTGAGCAGACAAAATGTGCTCAGAATCTTCCTTTTTACGTTTCAGGGAAAAAGCCCTCCTTGAAGGAGCTTTTTATTCTTTGTGGAATGGTTTCGTCTTCGTATCGGGGCATTCCTGTGCATCTAGTGCCCATCAGTTGTTTCACAGGGAGGGTGAAATAGTGTAGAAAATAATTTCTGGTCCTTTGGCGATGTTTAGTGATGGTATCGTAAAGAGGGTGGCAGCAGCTGGGTGGCTGCTTTGACAGGTACCTTCAATGAGACATTCCTAAAAGCAGTCACGTCACTTAAATGTAACAACCCACTAAACACAGTGGATCAAAATGAACATCAGCACGTACCTGTTTGAGTTTGTGGGTTTTTTTTAAGAATGTTTCCTGAATTTTAACATTTTTGCTCTTATAAAATTGTACTTCTGTTGTGCTATTCACCGTATGTCCTAGCAGAGGCTCGTGAGTACTGATTACATCTTACAGAAGCCCCAGGATCATAGGCAGGCTTGTATTATGTCAGTTTTACAGCTGGAAAAACAGAGGCACAGAAAGGTTAATTATTTTAGCCTATTTTGTGTGGTCAACAGTGATACAGCAAGCAGAATTCAGAAATCCTGCTCTGATTGCTGATGATATAATATATATCCATGACGCTTCTTATGTATACTGCGCCTTACGTATACTGCTAACCTTTTTCTTGGCAGTTAACACTTTCGAAATATCTCACTATTATTTCCATTTCAGAACTTCTGTTTCATGATTTTTACATGGTTTTTCTAGGAACTTCATCTGTCACAAAGCAAAAATCTCTGCTATGCAAAAAAACCACATGCCACACAAATACAAAGGCCAAATTCCCCTGTCCCAAACACTAATCAGGTGATGTACATAAAATAATATATAAAATCAAATAAATACTAGCTAGTTAAACTGCAGAAGATACTTTAGCAAACAAGATCACTGCATACACACTCCATTGAAGATATTCATAGTTTCCCGGAGAGTCTGTCCTGCAGTACTACAACAGCTGCCATCCTTTGGTGTATGATAATCAGAAAGGGGAGAATTCAGCGTGATTTCATAGATCTGAAGCTGAATTCAAGGCAGAAAAGTGACTAGAAAGCTAACTACTTCCAGAACTAAAGTTTTGTGCTAGTTAGTTCCATTGACTTTAGTTCCATGGGGCTATGAGATAGGGATGAAATCTTTTACCTACAAAATGTCTTAGCAGGATTGGTCATAATGGTGAAACTCATTTAGTCTGTTTCGTGTTTCCCCAACCATTTCTTATGAATGCCTTGTTACAAGCAAAACAAAATAAACAAGCTGTAAATCAAATTACTGCAGTTGAACTACAGGCATGGGTGGAGGTAGGGTACAGTATCTGTCTTGCTTTTTGAGGACTTTAAAAGTGGTGCTGTTGACAGGGCAGCATCTGTGCAGATTAGCTAAACCGCTGTAGTAGAACATAAATATCAGAGTGATGGCAACTACGTATTTCAAAAGAAACATCTTTGGTTATGCAAAATACAAACCTTTTCCTTTCCATGGGCAGAGTCAACTGCAGTGTGAGTTCATGCTGGTGGTAGCCCCACGGGTCCCACGAATTAAATCCCAGGCTGGGTAGTGATGTTATTCCCTCGGTTCTTCTTTTAATCTCCTTTTTGTGCTGAGAGCAGCCATCTGTCCCCCTCCGAACAATGGCGGAAGCAGCTGTGCGTGGTGTGCCATCAGGGACAAAAGCCCCTGCTTCATACCAGAGGGCGGCGGGCTGCAGGTCGCAGGGAGTTATAAGGATCTTGGGGTCAAATGACACCTGATGCCGTGCTGTACGGAAAAATGAAACTAGGATTATAGGGCCTTTATGTGTTCATTCACTAGCGGAGAAGTGGGGTCAGTCTTTGTTTGAGTTTTTCTCTAATGGCCATGGGAATGCATATGTGTTTTCAAGGGGAGCTGCAGTGCTACTTACCCACGGAGTAAAGGAGCAGCAAACCCAGCTTCAAGCAGTGGGCAAAGCAAACACGATGCCAAAACAATTCTTTCGAAGGGAAAATAAAACAGCTTGGATACATTCTGGTACTTTATACAAGTTCAAAGTGTGCGATCTCAACTGGTTTGTGTATCCTATAACACGCCCTCATCGAAGCGCAGTGAACCCTGCTTTTCCTGTGCTGTTTGCAGCACACAGTAGTTCCCTTGCTTCTTTGTGGGAAAAGGGAAGCTGAGCAAGGGCCAAATGCTGCTCAGAAGCCACATTCAGGAGAAGAAGTTGATTATGCTTTGAGCTGGTTTTATTGCAGAGTGAGCTGGAAGGAGCTAGAGGAAGGTACATACTCCACAGGATGAAATTGCCCGTTCCTTGCAGGCAGCTTTCCATTTTTCAACAAGTGGTGCTGGTCCTATCCCAACTACTCCCCTTCTGTGCTATGTCCATAAGGAGAACAGAAGCTGATACA
>KZ505862.1:627337-647390 GCA_002844005.1 Limosa lapponica baueri
CAGACTGGCACCAAACACATCTGACCCTGGTATCTGCCTTTCAGGGACAGAGGAGGTTACCTAAAATTTAGACAGCGGTTCGAAGGGTCAAAATACCTTTCAGAAATGCACACTTATAATAAGTGCAGTCTTAGGTACTTCTACATCTTTTCTGCCTGTAAATGAATAATGGTAATACAAAGAATATGAGAAGGACATTGAAAAAGAGGAAAATTAATAGCAGTTTGCTTTTCAGGCTATTTGATCTTAAACACAAGTGTGCTAAAACTGACCTCACTAATGCATAAGGCTGTATTTGTTCACATACATAAAATATTAAACTTATGAAAAGGTTTATTTATTTAGTGTGAAACATAATACTCTCACTCATTAAATTACCAACGTTTAACTCTAAGCAGACAGATGCATTTGGATTTAACTTCACATGCTTGGAGAACAGCACCATAAACAATACAGGGAGGATCCTAACTGCAGCTGCTCACATTTGTTTAGATTTTGCAGAACAATAATGTATTATGCAGTAATAACTGTAAGGAGAAACACACAAAACCCACCAATTCCGTGAAATGTGTAGGTGTATTTGCAGTGATGATACGATTTTGCTTGATTAATATTTTATAGACAATAATATTGAAATGTGCTGCAAGTGATAAAGACATGTTTACATTTTGAATATCTCGGGCAGTAAATCAACATGAAAAAGCAGTAAGTAACTTATTAGTGATGATATTAGATGTGTTAAGTTAGGTACTGTCAGGGGTGTGCATGACTGAGAAGGCATTAAAACAGGAATCACAGTTCTCTGAGATAATGTAACTCAGGTTGGTGGTGTTTGCTTTACTGAGGCTTATACATTCAGTTGGCTGAATATTTAAATCTATTAGAAAAATTCAATTTGTGGAGATCAAGCAGTGATGTTTAAGTTAATAGAAACCTACCCATGCAACCAAGAGTAGGATTTGACTCTGGAGTAAGACACCAAGAACCATTTATAGAATGAATCACTCCGGTTTACATCATGCCTTTCACAGCATTTTATATGCCTAAACTGACCTGCAGACTAAACACAGGGGTCACTTCTGTCGCCAGCGAAGTGATGAGACAGGGATGGGGAGGCTGCTGATTTGGCAGAGCAAGCCAAAATGCAGGAGTGGGGAAAAGGAAGGGAGGCTCACTAGCTCAAAGCGCTGTCACAATTTGAGTGCTCAGGTGAATCTCAGGTCCCTTTAGCAGCGCTAAGCCACAAGCTGGCCAGCAGAAGACAGACATTACTGTGCTAATTTTATAAAAGGCTGAACTAAAATACCCACAAGTTAAGTCCCACGCTTTCAAATGCAACCGCTACGTGTCCGGCGGTGAACTGACCCCAACTGCACCAGCAGTTACCTCCAGTTCAGAGGTGTGTGAAGGACATCCAGAGCTTTAATAGCTTTTTTAATAACTATGCTGGAGTTCACTTTGCCCAGCATAAGCTTTTTACAGGAGATTTCCATGCTTGTCCTTCTTGTCTCCATCTTATTTATTCTAACTTTGCTGACTGATGGGTAGGTTATGCCCCTTGCTTCATGTGGCCCAAGGAAATAAATTGTTAGCCAAGACCCATCAGCATTGGCATTGATTAATTAACCTGGCTAACTTTGTTTACAGACTGCGGGTTGAATGTACATAAGCAGTGCTCCAAATATGTGCCCAACGACTGCCAACCAGACCTCAAGAGGATAAAGCGAGTCTACTGCTGCGATCTCACCACACTGGTGAAAGCCCACAATACCCAGAGGCCGATGGTTGTGGATTCCTGCATTCGAGAGATCGAAGCAAGAGGTTTGTGTGCTTAGGAAAGCAGCAGATACAATTAAACGAAGATGACTTGAATTACAGTCTAAGCTAGGACAGGGTAGTACGCTCACACACTCTGAAGAAAGGATGAGAGAAGGTGTTTTCTTTAGTGTAGGCAATACATTGCTTTGCATTAGCTAGGAAAATTAAATCATGACATTTCATAATGCAATTTCCTGGAATGCTTTCTGAAAACATGTCAGAACATGTATTACGTTACACTTCTGAAAGGGGTGAACTTTTAAGTGAACTTTAAGTTCATGTTTATGTGTCTTTTTTCATTATTTTCTTTCAACATACCCAGAGACACTTACAGTTTTGGAGTAACCAGTTTAAATCAAACCCATTATTAATAACCTTTCCAGACATTATGGACAAAAGAACACGAGTGACTGGAAGCGACTCAGACAGGTGAGGTCACAGGCTGTGACGTTTTGTGGTATGTCACAAACTGCACAGGGTTTCACCATGATGCTGTGCTACTGACTGATGGATGCTGTGGCTCAGGCACCATGTCACAGCCAAAGCTCCAGCCTGTGGCAGGTTTTTGCTACGCAGAAGCGTGCCAGATTGGAGAAATACCATATCCCCTCCAACACAACACAGTAATGATCATGTACTTTTGCTTTGGATAGCAGATGTGTATGTTGTGCTGCCCAATAAGCCAAATTTCCCTGTCAGTCATAGCTTCAGCACAGGAATCTCATAATGTTGAATTCATGGCATCACAGTAATCTGCATGGCAACACACTGATACTAGCCATAGGGATTTCAAAGCCACACATCATCTACTGAAATGAATCAAAGATTTACAAATAAATCCCATACACTGTCTGTAAAGCTCTACTAGGATTATATCATCATCACAGGGACAAATAGAAAGAATAGTTTGGACATAGACAGAAGAGCTTTACCCTGATGATATAGCAGGAAGCCACGCTGCATTTGAGATCTAATCACTTACTTGTACATTTATTGATTAAGATAAAATCTGTTGCCTGCTGTTTTTTTCAACGTCTTTACATTTCTTTCTTTAATTGCTGTAGAACTATGTAAGATACTGATTTTGTTCTTAAGAAAACAAAGTGTATTGGATCTTATAAGTAGGTTAGCACTGTGCATAGTCACAATAAGGAGCTCTGGGATTAAAATAATGTGTGTGTAACTCTGCTTGGCTAGATGTGCCTGCTCTGCTGGGCTACCCTGCATTTCATGCTGGTGTGGAGCAGTGAGGGGAGAGTGGTACAAGTGAGCAGGTGGTGAAAGAACTGCAGAAGGGATGTACTGATACGGAGAAGAACGGT
This sequence comes from Limosa lapponica baueri, assembly GCA_002844005.1. NCBI lineage: Eukaryota > Metazoa > Chordata > Aves > Charadriiformes > Scolopacidae > Limosa > Limosa lapponica. The sequence continues at coordinate 630,478 of KZ505862.1, forward strand.
ATCCATCACTTTTCTCAGTGGTGTATAAATAAAAGAGGACAGAAAAACTGGGAACAAATGTGCTCATAGGGAAAGGTGGTCCCTTACTTGCATTGCTATTTATCATTAAGCAACTAGTAAAAGGAAAGGAGACCTCTAAAGCTTTATTAATTAAAGCCAAATCCAGGAAAATCTCCTACATAAAATGAATAAATCATGATAACATCACATGCCCCACCATTAGCAAATTGCAATATTTTCCTCTAACATAATCAACTGTGTACCTAACAAAATCAGAAAGTATAAATTCTAAACTTCTTTAATCCTTTAAAAAAACAATTTTAAATTATCTTGATCCTTCCTTAAACGTTCCAGAATTCCACATTACAGTTAATATTTTGACACACTTACTAGATCTGTTTCTTTATTGTTTGTAAGCCTGAATATTTGTTGGTTACTGAAGCAAAGTTAACCAAGAACTTTTTGTTTCAGGTTTAAAGTCTGAGGGCCTCTATAGAGTCTCAGGCTTCACTGAACACATTGAAGATGTGAAAATGGCCTTTGATCGAGGTATAGCGTTTTTTAATCTTCTACAATTTTAATCTAAGCTTTCAGTTCTTGGACTTTTGTTTTGGATTTATGTAGGTACCACAGTAATGAAACTGGCATATAAGCAGAAGTACAGAAAGCAACCTGTCTTTTCCGAGTTCTTAAATTAATCTGTAGTGTTTTTCATAAGAAGAAATCTTGTTTCATAGTTGGAAGGAATAATTAAACAGTAGGTAATGGTAGGCAGAAGGGTAAGTGCTCAGGGGACTGGATGATTGCTCAACCTAGCAGCACAGCCTAAGCTCCTAGGTCAAGTACAAGACTAGACAGTACCAGGGGGAAGTTCTTAGTCCTATTTTTAGTAGACTCAGTGCTTCACAATATGATAATCTAGTTATGAGTGTAAGAACTAGGAATTCCAACTGGGAAGTCACTCTGCATGTAGCCTTGTAGAAAGCACTGCACCACTGTGCACGTGATTGCATCTGCACAACAGATGAGAGGACCATTGGGGAGACTGGTTGTACAGCATATTGAAAAACTAATAATTAAAACACTGCCCAATTACCATCCTAGTAGCCCTTCTGAATTGATTTAGCTGATTACCTGGGTTCTGGTTGTGCAGACAGTCCTTGCACACAGGACTAATTTTAAGTATACAGTAAGTGGGTTCAGAGTAGGGCCTTCATTAACAGAAAACACACTTTTAAGTACATTTAAGAAGTTACATAAATATTATTCTCCTTTCCCATAAATAGTGTTTTCCTTCCTGCTTAATTTTTTCAGGTATTACCTCTGCCATGTTATGGAATAGAGTCAGACACAGGCCAGTGATTGCAAGCCCATGGGGATGAAGCAGGTCCAGGTCAAGCCAGAAGGTCAGCCTGTGGGTCAGGGTACCAACCAGAAGGGTGCACGGCCAGGCACAGGCATGGCCATGAGCCAGCTGGAGATAGCTACAAAGTCACTTAGGCAGGGACTAGGGCCCTGGGGACACATGGCCAGAAGGTATGGGGGCACCAGGGGAGGCTGGGCAGGGCCAGCAAGGTCTACAGGTGGCACATCTTACACTTACTGTGCCTGAATACTTTGGAGACAGTTTGTCACGCAGACATCACTGGCAAAGAAAGTCTAACTAGGAATTACCAAAGTGACTGTTTTCATGCTATACTGAAATACCCTTCGAAAAAAAAACCAACCATGTTTTACAATGTGTTGGAAGCTGCAGTTGTGAAGATACGCATATACACACATAGGTCAGCCATGATTTGGGTGAAAGAGATGTGCAGTGATATGACTGCTATCATAGGAAGATCCATGTTGCAAATGTGCCACATGAAACAGTGCTACTGAGAGGGTCACAGTCCCCATAGGTCCCACTCTGGTCCCTGCAGGTAGATCTGGCCTGGCAAACCCTTTTGCTCTGTCTGTTAATTCTCCTGTAAGTGTACCAACCTGAATGAAATGCAGAAGGAGAAGCACAGGTTGAAGAGGGAAGAGCTTGAAGAAAGCAGATGGAAATTTATGTCTGAGCATGACTTGAACACTGCTGCAGCTGTAGTTCCCTTTGCAAATGCTTCCAACTGTTGGATCCAGTTCAGTTTTACAGACAGCATATTTTTTATTATTGCCAATACTCATGGCATAAGATAATGGCAATACACGCTTGAAGTAGACCCACAGCAAGGAAGAAAGGGTGATTTACTGGCAAAGAAGGCAGCACCTAGGAACAGGAAAAGTAAAGTCACTAGCAGTATTGGATTTCCAAAGGAAAAAAAGCATGGATAAATATGGAAGCAGAGAAAGCAAGGACTGTGTTTGCATATACAGGCTGAGAGGAAAACCATTGAGCATAAATTGGTAAGAAGCTGTGTCTTCATTTTCTTTTAACCAGCTTCATGAGGGAAAAGGGATAAGAGAGGAAAGAGAGAGTGTTGTCATGAATAATGCTAAAACCAATGGAACAGGGAGTAATATCTTGATACGAGAACTGCATGACTAGAGTATTGCTGAGAACAGAAGCCGAGAACTTCACTTTCCATTTTTGAAAATGTTTTCTCCCTGAACTGTGATGGAAAAGCAGAAGGAGTTGGGGTTTTTTTCCAAGAGGGGATTTAAAGAAAACCAAAATAGATTATATTTTTTTGTTCTGCCTTGTGGGCTGCACAGCTAGAAGGTGTTTGTCAGCTGGCAGAAGGTTGAATTGGCAAGATGCTTCCAACCTGACAGCTCAGGGCTTGCTTCCCTGTCAGATCCAAGTTTAGAGAGACAGGGACCCCACCCTCTGTTGCATCCCATCCCCGCAGGTGGAAGCACTGCTTTTCTGCTGCCCAGTTACCCCTGCTTAGCTCTAGAAGCCAGAGGAGCAGGCAGAGGACTATCCCAAGGATGTGGAATATCCCTGATCTCTGTCGCAGGTGACAGAGCTGGGAGAGACAGGAGCTGAGAGCCAGGTGGCAGGTCTCACCTCCAGCAATGCCTGGAAGGTTTTTGTTCAAATTTCATTTTCTGCCCAGAAAGTGAAGTTTGTGGGAGTTTTAAAAAAGTGTTGTTTCCACATTTACTACAGGAAATTAACATTATTTTTTTGGCAAAAGTAAAAAGGAAATAAAGGAAAATTTGGTTCTGAAATATAAAATGGAAAATTCCTGAGCGGTTTCGGTTAATAGATAGGTGTTGCAGCAGAAACAGCCATATCTGTGGCAACATCACTATCTTGGACATCTCTGGAGCACACTGCATAGCAAAAGGTAAATGTCTTTTAAAAGAGCTTGGGATAGTTACCTGTCAAAGGAGAAGCTGAGAGCAGGGCTATGAACTCTTCTCATGGACAGTCCTGGCACAATACTAGATGAACACTGGCCAGGAATAAATTCAGTTTGACAATTTAAAGGCTATTTTTAAACCATCTGAAAGTAAGGGTCTGAAACAACCTTCTATTAGGGGCAGGGATAAAAACCTCACCTAGATTTAAAATGGAAGTTGAGGGGTTTACGAGAAGGGTTATATGGCGTGGTGCCCGCAGTAGCAGAGCACTGCACTCTGGCATTACAGAGGTTCCTGCCCATCGTTTCCGAGTCAGTCCCCAGGCACCTGGCTAGAATGCCAGTACACTTTTGCATCTCTGGGAATACAGCTTTTAATAAATGGGTGTGAAAATCAACAAGCAAGGACCCTTCCCGTTTAATGCGCAGGACGCATCCTTCAAATAAAGCCATCAAGCTTTCTGGTTTCACCAGCTCTTCATCAAGCCACAGGAGCCAGAAGGCAGGATGATACAGGGATGAGGTGCAGGGGCTGATCCGGCCATGGGGTACCTCTCCTGCCAGCCTTCCCTCTGACTCATTCTGCCTTGCCAAAGGGACACTCACTTGTGGCTTCCAAAGAATTGTAGTGAGAACAGAAAAGCAAAGGCAGGTTTAAAAGTTAACAGCTCGGGAAGAGAATGGCATCCCACATAATATTATTTGGGCCCAATGAGACTGTGATAGTTGGTTTTAAAACAGGGAGAATCTCATCTGATTTAAACTAAGGCTCCCTTCCAAAGCCAAAGCAGTGTAAATACCCCTACTGTAAATTAGCGTTAGGCTTTCTGAGGCACTGACAATGTTCCATTTTAGTGATTTTTGTAATTAGAAGGAGGGGAATAATGTGGATTTATTTAATCTGGTGAATGTTGGTGCTGTAGAATGACAGTTGCTCTCTGTCAGCATTGTTGAGCTGTGGCGTTGTGGCATCCAGAAAACCCCCATTGTGCGCTTTATGCACAGAGCTGCCATTGTCACCATTCTGTCCCCCCGTTTGTTTGTATGACTGGCTGGTACAATACACTTGCTAAAAATATTATGCTGTTAAATATTACATGAGGACTTAGAGGCATCCTAACTCATACTCACGTTCTTTTGCCAGTGTAGCTGAAAACCCGTCAAATGCTAAATCCAGGAAAAACCACAGAAGCACATTAGCATGGCAAAGGTTGTGCAATAAAAACAAAGTGCTAAGGAAAAAGAAACCCTAGTAGAAATGCAATTCCATATTCAGAAGGCATAGCTAAGGCTTTAAGAACGTAGTACTTATTCCATTTCATTCTCTAATAAACTATTGATATATATTTCTATGGCATCCCAAGTCAGCTGAAACCTTTAAGGAACAGAATAAAGACTTTCTTTGTCTTTGAATATTCAAACTTCAACATAATGCAACCAAATACTTTGAGAGTCAAAGTAACAAGGAAAGAGAAGTGACAGAGTTTGTGTAGGATTAGGTTTATAAAGCTGAAATGAACTATATGCTTGTAATCCAAAATAAATTAAAAAAAAAAAGATTGTATTAACGTGGTCACTGCAGAGATACTGAAAATGCTAATTACAATCTGAGGAAAGTTACTGTATTGAATAGTTTAAAAAATGATTGTGGTAATGCAGAAGGTACCATATAAAATAGATGTAGTTCATACAGTATGCTATGGCAGAGGATCCTCTGTGAAATGTGTCATGTCTTTACCGGCAAGGAATTAACTTTTCTTCCTTAAATTTTAAGTGTGTTTAAATAAAAACAAACCCAGGATTTTGGTGAGGATAAGAAATGAGTGCAGCCTGTCAAGGCCCTTCAATTGCTGAATCTGAAATGGGAAAAAAAAAAAAAAAGACAATCCAAAATCTACCAAAGGAAAATAAAAATTCACCTTCCTGTACATACCCACTTCAGATACAAATATTATAACAGATGTATTGTTACATTCACTTTAAAATAATCTTCACTGCATTTCCAATGGATTTACATTTGTCTCTGAAGAGAAGAGAAAAATCTTTGACTTGGGAATTAATGCACTTTTCCTATAGTATGCAAATATGTAAATAAGAGGTATGCTTGAAGTACCTTGTAGTTTGAAGTAACTCTAGCTGAATTGCCCCTTTAAGGAAGCTTGCTGGGCTGCTTTGTAAAAGTACTAAATAAATAACACTTCCATTTAGTGTACTGGTGACCTGGATAATAGATGCAACGTTCTGCTTTGCCATATCTGTTCTGATGCAGCTGCTGGCTCCTTGGAGGTATCTGTTTTCAGTGGAGCATTTTGAGTGCTCAGTGTCCATCAATTAAATAGAGCTCTCCACACAAAGCTTTACAAGACTAATGCTGCCGTGCCTGGAACGTGTGGATTAAACAAAAGATTGGGGCAGTGTAAACATCCTCCTAGGGCTTATTGATGCTGTATTAAATTAAATGCTGATGGATGTATTCAGACTGCTCAGCTGCATCAAGAAAGGCTACTTGTTTTAAACACTTAAGCATATAATCTCCTCTTGATGAGAACATGTAGTGCTATTAGTCTTAATGAGAATTATGTGCATACATTGGACAGGACATATCCCTTCAAGATTAATGCCATAGGTTTGTATAAAATGTCTACAATCAATATAAACTCTTTTACTCTGCTGTGAAAGCCTTTATCACCATCTTAAACACACACCCACTCATCTGTCTGTATCAGGGCATGTCTACAAGCACTAGTTATTGCGAGACAAGCAAAGCGATGGCTTTACAGCATGTCAGTGCCTTGGTGGCAACAGCCCGAGGTTGTGCTTGCACCTCCTGGCAGATACAAGCAAACTCCTCTCTGTTGTTCAAGCAAGCATAACCTCACATCGCCCCTATCACCATATGGTCCTGATCTTCACCACCTCCTGTGAGGGAAGTACTGTTATCCTCACTTGAAAGGTGAGGAATAACGACTACGGGGGTATAATTGATCTCAAAGAAGCCTGAGGTGAGGCTGGGGATTAAATCCAGACAGCCTCAGCTCCTACTTGACCAGTGTCCTACCTGGTCTTTCTACTAGAAGACCACCAAGGATAGGCCCCACAAGGGGAGGACAGCAGAATTTCTTGGTCTGGAGGAAAATGTGGGTATAAGGGTACTAGGTATTACAGAACAGATGTAGTCATTTGAACTTGAAAAAATAATGGTGATCCAGCCTCGCTGCTAGTTCTTGCAATGTCAATCGTTGCAAGCCACGCGTTGGTCAAGGGCTCACCAGCAACACTTGTAAATGTTAAGCTTAAGTGATTAAAAGTGCTCCGTAATGGAGTTCTGACTAACTGTGTTATAATATGTGGCAAATAAAATGTATCTCATTTCAGTTGCATAATTCATCTATTTAGCTGTTCATCCATTATAAGTATCCATATTCATTTAACAAATTGCGATCCACATTTCAGAATAAATTGTATAGCTAAATGCCGTAGCGTGTCTATTTGAATTCAAATCTTTGCTATAAATAAATAAGTCAAATATGAAGACATTAGAGGACATCCAGAAAATTTACTAGCTAATCAGTATAGATAGATTGGTGCGGCACTTACAAGATTTGGATGTTTACCCTGATTTTCCCTCCTGGTCTCTTGAGGGTCATTGGAAATTTATATTATTTCTCTGTGCTTCTGTTTTCCCAAGTCAAAATTAAAAGAATGGTTCATACTCCTGTGCATTGATCTGCGGATACAAAATACAACATCGGAACAAGTTATTAGTAGCTTATTTTCAGTGTTTAAGTGGGCCAAATTCAATAAATATATTATTAACATGATTTTTCATCCAATATTAAAAAATCATGTGTGAGATGGGACACTACAAATATTGTTGATGTAATCATTAGCCTCTCCAAAAGATATAAACAAATAAGTTGTTTACTAAAAGATAAAGAAACTACCATTCTTCATTCATATACTGTAAGTTGGTAGCAATATATTCTCATTTAAGCCTTCCAGATGCTTTCAGGATGTTTTTTCTTGTCAGGTTGGGCACAATAAATCTGAATTAGAAGCCTCACCTTGCTTCAGTCAGAATTAGCCTGGTTTCAAAAAGATTTTTTCCTCCTCTTCCAGATGGTGACAAGGCTGATATTTCTGCCAGTATTTATCCAGACATAAACATCATTGCTGGAGCACTGAAGCTGTACTTCAGAGACTTACCAATTCCCGTGATCACCTATGACACCTATTCCAAGTTCATAGAGGCAGCGAGTAAGTATTGCGTAGCAGTTTGTCCCGATCTTTAATTACATTTCCCATCCATAAAGCTGTCCACGTTAAAGAAAAAGGAAAGACAGACAACAAATTGGAAGCAAGGGTGTTGTTCTGTTCATTACTTCTCTGTGTCCATGTCCTTTCACATGAAACTTTTGCCTGAATGGTATTGCAGGTGGGACATCATGCAGGTACAGCATCCCAGGGCTGGTGTCACAGCCACAGACACATACAAGACTGGGTGATCTGCAACAGGTCAGGGATGAGCAGACAGTGGTGAGCCTTGAGGATGCTTCCCATTTCCCCACCATTGTCTCCATCTCCTATATCATGGCTTTCTTTGGCAACAAATCTGCACCACTGGGAAGCAGGTCCACTCTTTCAGTTGGTGAGAGATCAGAGCAATGAGATCAGAGTAAACCACAAACCACACCTGCCCCACAGTTCGGGCGCATCCTCTGTTCATCATGTCCTACTGTATCTAACCCATGTCCAAATGGGAGGCACACGCAGTGCCCCCTGCCCAGAGCCAGCAGGTCATGGGTGCACGCTGCCAGAGAGGGAGGAGGACAGCAGCATTCATTGCCATAATGTTGGCAGAGCGAGCTGAGATTTGCCTCAAATTCTGCTCTCTGGGGCACAGCCTTCCACCTAATGACAGTCCCTAATGAAACCTCACCAGATGGATTGCATCAAAATCAGATTATTAGCAAAAAATGTCAAAGAACTGAGTTGCCTAAGAAGTAGCTTGCTTGCTTCTTTAAAAAAGTACCCTTAGTAATTTTGAAACGGCACCCAGTATATGGGTAAGCAGCAGGAAGAGTGGTCTGCCTATATGCCTGTGCTGCCTTCCTTTCCCCTCTGCCTTACCCAACCTGGCACTCCCCATGCAGCCACAGATACTGCTCTGCTGCACTCTCCTCTTCCTGCTTGGCAGACAAATTATTCTTGCTCATCACTTGTCCTATAAAGAACATGCCCAGAGGAAGCAATTCCTATCACATCAATACACCAATCTCTTAAAAGCAGGACATAAAGATTCTTAATCTTCTGAAATTTCAAGCTCCTGGTGCCATTTGTATGGAAAGTCATGCAGCAAATATTACTCTGACTCAGTTCAGAGCTTAGGAATCCATACTTTTCATGTAAAATGCATGTAAATCCTGCTTGGATTTTCAGAGAGAGATTGCCAGATGAGCACTGATGCTCTCCGATCACTGATACCTACATATTTAAAGATGTTCAGAAATCTTCGTTTATGCCATTCCATATCATTTCAATCTCTAGCTAAACTTACATATTCAAGCACAGTCTCTAAAGCATATAGCCACACTCCCCTCTGGTGTTGAAGGCTAATGGAAGTAATCTTATGTAAGATTTCAAAAAGTCAGTTCTAGGCAGAGTATTATGAAGCACTTAACGAAGCTCAGATACTGTGCCTGTACAGGCCTGTAGATAGAGCTACAGACCATAGAGAGGACTATCGGGGGATCTCTGTTGCTGATTTCTTTGTAAAGCCTTTTTTTTTTTTTGAGAATGCAGAAGTTGCTGATAAGCTCCATGTTTCCGAGTTTAATATTTATTCCTCCGAGCACAGTCAATGGCTTGTAAATTACACCATAATAATAACTTAGCTTCCTGAATTATTGGTGTTTACAAGTAGAAAGCCCTATTAACATTAATCCTGTTCGGTGTTTTTACAGAAATCTCCAATCCTGATGAACGACTAGAAGCAATACATGAAGTGTTGATGTTACTCCCTGCTGCTCACTACGAGACACTTAGATACCTAATGATTCATCTCAAAAAGTGAGTCAATTGGCATGTAGAATAATTCTTGAAGAGCTTCACAATTTTCTGCTTTGAAAGAGAGATATTACTGAAAGTACCAATAAAGCTTCCATTTAGTGGCACTGCCACTAAAACAATAATGTTACAAATAAACAGGCAAGCTATGTTTGTATAAATGCATACAGGCTACGCGCACATATAGCATACATCCTTTTGCTGGCAGATCATTGCAAACCTTTCAAAGAGTTAATTGAGATTTGTCACGCTTCTCTGAGGCAGATAATATCTGAAAAATACCAGAATGGTAGGGATTCAGAGACGTGCTAGATGTGCTGCAGTAAGTCACTTGATCATGCTTTGCTTCTGCCTCCCCTTACCTCCTGCATTGTCTTCTTGAACCATAGATAGCTCTAAAAGTAAAGATCTGTCTCTTACAAATTGTTAGCTCACATCACAGTTAAGCCAAGAATCAAACTAGTTTTTTTATATGACTAGTAAAAGCAATACAGGCCCTTACCAGTTACATCTCTTTGAGTTTTAAACACACTCGGCCTCATTTGCTCTCCAAAGCTGCTTTACGCATAAATAAGGCATACATAAGGCTTCATAAGGCATACAAAATTTTCAAAAGTGCCTGAATTTCATTTCTGAAAGTGACTTGGGAATGTACTACCAAGTTTTGCAAGTTTTCAGCTAGGTACCTAGAAAAATTATGAAGTGCTATGAAGAGGATGCCTCACTTTCACTAATTTCAAGCAAAATTGTTTTTCAAAACCATGATAACTCCACTTTGCTACTTTGGGTATTTCCATGCCTCAGGAAGTCTTCTTTGTAATTTTTTAAAAACTGAAGCTGAGTAAAGACTGGCACTGCCATCACATAGCAGGCCTTCATTTAAGTGTATATTGCCCAAGATGTCCCTTTTCTCTGGTTAAAGTTTATGGTGCTACTTGGATACAAGAGAAAAGGGGATAAGGGAGGAACAAAACTGCTCACCTCTCATACAGCAAGGCTTTGATCTCTTTTTAGTTGTCCCACTACTTGCAACACGGTTGCAGATCTGAACTACTTTCTGGGTTGATCTGCACTATTCTGCACTATTAATGCCAACCTGAAAAGAAAAAGACCTCAACTCGTGTAAAATTGCATCAGAGAGCTTGCGTGAAGTGCATTTCATGCTCAATCGGGTTCTCATTATGCAGAGACTTTTCCTCATTTTACATGGGCTCAGGTCATTACAACTGAGTAATTTTTCCTTTTGGTGAGACATTACTTGGGCATGCCGGAGCTTCTTCACACTCTGCAGAAATGAGATGTGCACACACCCACCCTTGTCAGCACATCTGTGTGGACAACTCAGGATGAACCATATAGGCTTTTAAGAAGGCTGTAGACAAGCCAGGGACCTGCATACAGATATACTTTCATGTCCTTGAACAAATTTCCGATAGCCAAGTATTGACTTGCCTTCCTTCTTTTCCACGAACTGCAATCCAGGCTTTGGTTCAGCTGTTGAGCTGAACTACTGATGAGACAAAAATAGTCCAAACAGCTGATGAAGCTTTCTCTCTCAGATACCTGCAAGTCACGCAACGAATTTCCTCTCCTGTCCTAAATCATAGCTTTCAGCGTCCACACGAAAATCAAGTGCACGTCAGTTCCTGTGGCAGATCTGTCAGAGAGATACGAATGTGAAAGAGGGAAGGATCTTTAGGTTCAGACTCCGTCATTCTGTAGGTTAAACATGGAGTCCCTACTCCAGCCCCATGGGGCTCTTCCTGCATGGAGAAAACATGCGCCGGTGTCAAGGAGGCTATGAAAAGGCTGCAGGATCACAGCCTCTACACCAGCCCTGTTTCTCAACAGAAAAGAAACTGCACTGAGTTGTTGTTAAAAGCACAGGAAAATCCAGCAGAGGACAATGTCAGCGATGAAAAATGAGCTTGTCAGTCAATTAATTAATTCTTTTCTGCAGTTATCTTTCTGGTAATTTTCTGCTCAAAACTGGAGGAAATAAAATAGCATGAGCAGTCCCCCCTGTGGCGAAATACATACAACTCCATCCACGCTGACGTGTCAGGGAAGCTGTGAATCTTCTCTGTGTTCACCCCAGGCCGTGCAGCAAGCCCCATGCTCCTGCACAGAGGTGCCAGGAAGATGTATGTGGCACTGCATAGCTGTGCTGGTCAACGTCTCTGCTGCCTGCAGCCACGGGTGGAAGGCAGGGTGCTACAAGCCAGAGGTGGCTCAGGCTAGGCAGCCATGGTTTGTCTTTTCTCCTTGCAAAGCACAGCTAACCCTTCTGTGCTGGAAGGTGGTGATGTATCTGTGAGTAAGGGCCCTAACAGATTTCTGTCCTGAAGGCAAAGAGGAACAATATTTTTCTGTGACAGAAGCAAAACCCAGTCATATAAGGACCTTGCAAACAAGGGAAGACCAGGTTCCCTCTGGTTTCATCCTCTTTGTGCTCCCCTGATGGCATGAGGGAGCCCACTGCCTAACTGCCGCCCAGCTGGCATGGACAATGCCAGTCTCAGCTGTTGCCAGGAGAGCTGGCTCCAAAACCAGGTGTGCTCCACTCTGGCAGAGGAGTTGTGTGTGGAGGAGGTGTGAAACTTCACCCGTGCTCTACTTAGTAACGGCAAGTGTCTGGTCCGTGAGGGATGGTCACCGATCAAAGGACCACGGCTGTCCCTACACTGCAATGCAGGAGCACCCTGAGGACCAAACCCCAATGCCAAAGGCTTGCTGGGACAACACTGATGATCACAGCTCTATTGCCTAGAGGGAAACCCTGAGCACATCTTGCATGTCCCAGCAGGCCTAAGGGGAAGACTTCTCTGCATCCTTGGCAATCTGTGTTTGTTCAGCCACATGAAGCCTATTTTTTTTTTTTTTATATTTACATTATATGACCCGTGACAGGGAACAGAACAGCCCAGGGTCCTTCCTAGAAGCACTTCTGTTCTCTGTCAAGGAGAGATGGCGTTTGTAGCAGTCTGACTTCAGCAAGCTGCCTCTCTGGACTGCTCCAGGTTTCAGCCTACTCCTGAAGTATAACAAGCGATCGGAATCACTCAGGTGTTGGTTGGCCTGAGGCAGCCAGCAAGGCAGAAAGCCTGAACGGGTGGGTTCCTGCAGGCTGGAAGCATGGGGATCACTGGTGATCAAAAGAAAATCTGGGTTCATATTCCTGAAGCACATCCACACCTCCAGTACAACACGCCAGAGAACTGTAGTTACTGTAGAGTAGAGGACTGCTCCATACGTCATCATTTAAGCCATGATTATGGTTTCCAAAAAAGCAATTGCCACTAATTATTATACCCTAACAGATAGCCACATGGGAAAAAAATCACTTAAGAGTTGCAGGAGGGGTTTTTAAAGACACTGGAACTCACGGCCCCACCAAAACTGCATTGTACTTGCTGTGGAAACAGTTACTGTATTGAGTGAAAGCAAAAATTGTTACCCAAAAATGGCATTATATACTAATGCTTATGTGAAGCGGGACTATAGATTAAAATGCATATATTCTTTGCTTCTGGGAAGTAAACAACTAATTACATTTTTTCTCTTTTTTTTTTCTTTTTTAGAGTTACCTTGCATGAAAAGGAGAATTTTATGAATGCTGAAAACCTGGGAATAGTGTTTGGGCCTACTTTAATGAGACCTCCAGAGGACAGTACCCTTGCTACGCTGAATGACATGCGGTACCAGAAGTTAATTGTGCAGATTTTAATAGAAAATGAAGATGTTCTCTTTTAGAGAAAGAGAGGCAAATCTTCAAAGCCATTTGTTTTAAAATAATTAGTTGGAAGGAAAAACAACATTTCTTTAAATTTTTTTAAACATGAAGGAAAAGTTCCTTGACTGCACTTCAATTTCTGCAAAGTTGCAGATGGATGCCAAAACATTTAGGGAAAGCCTATGTCTCATAGACATATGCCTTTTTGTAGAAGGGAAAAAAAAAGGTCAGAAAAAATCCTCTTACCTTGTATCTTTTGCCTTGCCTCAGATGTATATTTGTTTTGAGAAGTTGCAAACAATTTTATTGTTAACTTATTAAGAAACACAAAACATATTTTAATATGGCTAGAGAAGCAAAAAGGTACTTAATCAGTGTTACTTGTATACGCCTATACATTTCCCTCTCCATGAGACATAATTATATATGTCAATTGTGAAACAGAACCTATATTATAAAGATATTTTTACTTTACCTATCTGAAAGAATGGCATTTTATTTTAACAAACTATAAATCAATGCGGTGCATTGATTATTTTCCATGTAATTCTTTCCTGCATTTTTGCATTTTTGCTATGATATATTGAAAACAATTACCACTAATGCAGTATTATCCTGACATACCTCTTTCATTACAAGTGTTTTAAAGGAGAATTCTTTTATTGTGTGTATTCCAGCTTTCCTTAGATTTCTTTGCATTTAGGCACTAGCTTCCTAAGACTGTACACTTTTAGCTGTTTGAAATTTCCTGAAACATATAGTATTTTCTATTCTTTTTTTTTTTTTTTTTTTTCTTTTTGGTGCTCCCATGTAAAATATGGTATTGAGAATTTTTCAAAAGTCCTGGTGGTAGTATCAGTTTCACATGCCAGATTTTTCTTGGATTACAGTAATATGTAAATTAAGTGATGCTGGGACACTGGATATTTTCTGGCCTTGTTGAAAAGTTAGCACTTTTTTTGGGTTAATTATGAAGGATTTGGTTTTTCTGTAAAAATCGAGTTATGTTTTGTCATGTTTCTGTATTTATAAACGTACAGTAAATCTGCTAAAAAATGTAGGTATTTATCTTGAATGTGTTTCCTGATGGTTTGTTTAAAAAAAAAAAAAGAATGTGTAGGAAATGTGGGAGTTGGTAAATTTAATTATTACCAAATTTTAATATTTTTCTCCCCTCACAAACATTGACCTACAGAGTTCATAGTCTAACTGCAACTTATTCTTAATGTTAAAACTGTTTCTCAGCATGAGATGTTTCTGCAAGCATAGAACATCAACATACTTTACTACCAAACTCAATTTTCAATACAAAAAAAAATTATAATAATCCCTCATCTTGATCGTTTGTATCATATGCTTGGTAACTCAGTGATGCAGTTTCCTGAATTATTTCAGGGAGCACATGTTTCTATTCAAATTGAAAAATATGTGTAACTATGATAATGAAGGGAGGTGGAGGGTATGACTGTAAATTTGTCGTCTTCTAGAGAAATAACTAAGGGCTAGGTAGATTAACCCAGATTGCAGAGCAAATGCTAAATAGTCTGAGTTCCCAATACTTCCATAGCTCCTCCTGCCTTTTACAGGACTATTTGTTGTAGGTTATGTACTACTTAATACTGTCATAAAAATGATCTGGAAATGGTTTTATTTTGTGAAGTGAAATATGCTTTGTAATTTATGATAGTGTAAATGGAAGGAAAAATCCCATTAAATGTGTTAAAGAGTTCTGGTGTCTGTCGCTCTGACCACATGGCAAGCTGCCAAATGAAAATCAATCGCTAATTACCATCCTGACATTGCTGGAAACTTTCCTACTTGGAAAACTTAGAACAGTTTTACTGAATGTCAGCAGTTTCAGATTGGCACTTGGATGCCCGTACTACCACAGCCAAGCCTATGCGCACATTTATTTCCTGCAGCCACCCTGAATCACCTCTGTGTAAAACTTCAAGCAACAAATCACGGTATCAATCCAATCAATATGCAGGAATCAATGCCATCAGAGCACTTTTACACTCCCCTGAACACAGACATTTGACTAACAATGATTTTCTTTATTTTGTCTGGTCAGTTCAGTAATGAGTTATTTTTTTAAGGCAAGAATAGTATTTTAGTACCATTTTTTATTTTTGCAGGAAGACAAACAAGCCATTCTACTTCTGCTTCTCTCTTTCCCTCTGCCATAAGCAAACCAGTAGCTTTGACGTGTCTCACAGTCTGGGGTCTTCAACACATGCCCTATCCTAGGGATTCAATGACAGTCCAAAGCAGTGTGTTTAGAAATACCCATGCAGAGTGTCTTTGGAGGGCAGAAGTTTCTAATCTGTTGGTCAGAGGGAAAAGTATGATTCTGCATCTTAAAACACAAATATCTAATGAATTGTCCGTGTTTGTTACGGATAACTGATCTGCGGATAACCCTTAGTATCCTCAGGGGCTGAGTGTGGAGATAAAAGGACCCTGGCCACTCCAGGCTTCATCAGTGCCGCACGCACTTCATCTCATATCAGACTTACCGTGGCCGTCACCGCTGCACCTGGGGCTGAGCAGCACCTCTGAGCTCGGATCGTCTCTGGTCCACATTCACCATTCAAGGACATAAACAGCCAGCAGACTTTTCCCTGCGAAAGCAGAAGACAAAGCATGTATCTCTGTAATGCAAGACACACAAAAGATTGTGTCTGACCAGATCTTGCCTTTGCTTCAAAGCATTCAGCAGAATGTGATGACATATCTCATATGAGGCACTGGTTGAGAGTAGTAAGAGTCATTTGAAAGATGCTCCAGGAGTCTGTTTGAGGTGATGTAACTTCCCTGCTAGGTTATTTCATCTTGAGTGGAATGCAGCTCTGCTCCTCTGGAAGCTGGTGAGATACCTGTGTCTGACTGCATGGGAGCAGCTGTCTGCAGCTGGATGTTTGGCAGGAACCCTGTTCCCCTCCAGCTGCTGGAGAAGGCCTTTGGTGGAGCGCTGTGGGTGCAGCAGCAGTCCCCTACTGCCCGCATCCACCCGTGCTTCCCATCTCCCATTCACTAGCCCCATCTTCTGGTGCGATGGGCGCAACTCTGTACCCCCCGACAGCTGGTCCTTGGAGCTGCCGGGGTGAGACAACTCGCCTCCCATAAAGCAGAAGTGCCTCCGCCACGCTCAGTAAAACGTTGCATGGAGTTAATGGTTTGTAAGGTCGTAACTTTCCCAAGTGCTGCGGAACAGCTGAAATCTCTTCTTTATACCCCTGTCTTTGCAAAACTCATTACTATCAGGTTTAAATATTTCGAGCCTGCCAGGGCCACTGGGCGAAGGAATTGTTTCCCGAGAGCAGCTTGCTGGAGAGGAGGCAGCTCGTGCTGTGCCCGACCCCAAAGCACACCGATACGGAACAGCAGCTGGCAGGCAAGACTCAACAGGGACCTACTGAAGGGTTTCCTCAACTCAGACACCGATTTGGGGCTCGTCTACCCAGAGACCAGTTGTCATGAAAGTTAATTAGCTCTCTCCCACTGTCAGATGCCATTGGAATTGGATAAAGGATGCAAAGTTATTGGGGAAGGAGAAGAATTTGCAAAAAAGAGCAAAGAGCATAAGTGCAGATATTTTGTTTCCTCGGAAAACCTTTTTAAAATGAAGTTACAAAGGAGAGAGAGCTTTGCTTTCAACTCACTGCTCTGCGAGCTGATGTCAGTTTAAGCTACAGAACGGTCTGACAGACCACAAAACTGGGCGAATTGGTACCACATTCATTTTATTTCTAAGCAAGAGATAAGGCTACACTTTCCTATACACTCAACAGGCTCCAAGCTCACACAACATTTGAGCT